>JAAIIK010019581.1:144966-164430 GCA_014706435.1 Silurus glanis | reverse complement strand
TCACCTCCATATACTTTTTATTTATATAATAATTTTTATATTGTCTAAATGGAATTTCTATATATCTATATATATATATATTATCTCCACAGACAATTTTTTTAAAAGTCAGATTTAACATAACTAACTTGTGTAGAAGCAATGGCAGAGCATACATAAGTTCAGGCAGCAGTTCCAACTGTTACAGACATCAGCTTGCATTACATAACACTCAAAATAAATTAAGACTGCACAAGGAAAAGGATACAAATTTCAAGGGCAAGAATGAAGACACGTGAACATTGTTGTGCATTTTCAATGCTGGAGAGACTCAATGTTTCAAAAGTGATGCTGAGTTTGCTTTGTTTTTGCTGTGACCAGGATCAAACTGAAGACGAAAGAAATCTGTGTTCAGCTTGTCGGGGTTAAAAAGATGCTCTGTTTACGTTTTTTGTTGGATCTCTGACATTTGCCAACAGCTCCAGTGAAAATCATTTAATGTTGCTTTATTGTCAAGTGTAACATCATTACGGACTCCAACAATAGCGGATCAGACTTCAACGGATGAAGCTCCAGGAAGGTACTCCTAAACCGCTGTCTTACATTTAGTTTTGGTGAAAAGAGTGATCTTTGATAACAGCTTCAGTGGTGGGTTTCAGTGGAGATTAAACAGAAGCAGATTTGTTAACAATATGAACTATGGTGACCTGTTTTTTTGCACATACAGGTCGCCATAGTTCATACTCTTAAAAAAAAATAAAGTGTGAATGTAACCTGAATGTCTGTATAAACAAATTCAGTACACACCTCATTAATAAAACTTAACTATGTGTATTAGTAATAGTAATATTGGTATTAACTATTAAGGAACTATTGTGTTATCCATTACCATGGTTACTGTTTAAAAATATTGCTACATTTCAAATTGAAAAGTGACCTTATTGAAAACAATTTCTGGTACATATTGTAGATATTTCTACAAAATAATCTATGAAAATTAGCGCATATGTAATAAAATAAATCTATGTGTATTAGGTAGTGCAACAACCTCTATAGACTTTATAAGCTCCACTTAACTTCTGCTCTCAATCTGCTGGCCTGGCATGACTATCCTGACACTGCTGCTTCTGTAGTTCTGCAATTTGTTCTGCAATTTCATAGATTTTATCTCGGGTACGTTGCTTCTATGAGCAGTGCACCCGAGTGCAAGTTTCGTTATGAGTTTCTATCCCATTTTATTTTATCAGTCATATCACGTTTTTCCAGGTTAAAAATTCTCTGTCTGCCTTGAGCCATCACTGTGAACAATGCAGATGTCCCATCGCTTACAATCCATGTTGCCTGAAGCTGTTGCTTTAAACGGTCAGTTTTACGATTTGGCTATTTCAATGCCCTCTAGAAGGAGTGCAAGGAGACTTGTTGAATTATGTGGATTAAGTTTCTTGTTTTAGTAAAGGCGTTCATTCTTGCTGTCTAAGATACCTGTCTGGGATGCAGTGCTCTGTTATACTGTGTTTCTGTATAATGTTGATGGTTTCTATAGCCATGGTGTCATAATAATGGTATTAAGAGTTTGATAGGTCTAGGTGTGAAATGCATGCCCTGCCACTGGTAAAATTACATCATATCTATTTTAATAATAAAAAACATGAAAACATTTGTAATTTAGGATCATAATTTGTCATCCTCAGACTGACATGCCCAATAAGCAACTAGCACTCGATGTTGAGTAACAACCTACTTATCGTTGTGAGATAATGTCAAAAATTTTAGGATTGTGTGTTGCTTTTTGTCATGATTTTATATTTGCAGATGCTTTGGTTTTGCAGTCAGACTTTTGCAGTTGTGGTGTGCCACCATGGTTTTGGTTTGCCCCCCCCGGTTTGTTTCTGCCATGGTTTGGTTTTGCTTGTGTGGTTTTTAGTTGCCTACTGGGTTGTTTTGTACAAATTACAGTATTGGGTACTTGCATGCCACTGTTCAACTGTTCATGATGCACTGATACCGTTGGTTAGCGTATAAAATAAATATAGTAATATTTGGGCAAATCATTTGTGTGAAAAAGAAGACAAATTTAGAGAAGTTTGTAGCCAGTGAGTAATTGCATCAATTAATGAATGGAAAAGCAGCAGAAAATATTTCCCTTTATACAGGGTGGCATTTAGGGAATTTAGGCATCATTACAAGTTAGGTAATTACCAGTGCGTAATTAGAAATGGTTTCAGCCTTTTAAAAGAATTCCCCAGGGTGGTGTTTGAGTGGCTCGCATACCACAGAATATTGAGGCTGTTCGAGCTTCCGTCGTGAGGCAGCCCTCGCCGCCCTGTTCGACAATAATCACTGTTTTGAGCTGTTTTTTCGAAATTACCCACCCATGTTGTAATTGCATGAGCAGACTGGACACAATCATGACGTTCAAACTGGTAATGGCACCGAAATTCCCTTTGCTCAGTAATCACACTGTCAGCATTCTTATAAAAGATTTTGCAGCAAACAATAATTACACACCACACAGTTGCCAATTCCTAGTTCAAAATTTACAAGCATAGTATTACAACAATCTGTCATTTGCTTCCTAAACTTCACTCTTTTTGAAATCTCTGTCCTTTTACAGTGCTTGGGACGACACAGTTACCACAAGATGATGCAACCTTGGCCCCAGTCGAAATAGAGTTGGTACATGCTGTTATATGTGACAGGGTAGACAAATTGTAGATAAATATTGTAATATGTTGTGTTTCTGGATTTGTCTGTCATGTGAACCAGGTTGTTCAGCACATCTTTATTATATGGAGTAAAAAAAAACGTGCTGAAGGTTACTAATTTTAGCATTTTTAACTTTCTGTATGTGTTCTGCCTTAATATATTTATTTTATCATCTTGATCCTAAATTTGTCAGTGCCTACTAGAGCCCCAAAAATTTTACCCAAAATGTTTATAAAATAGTCATTTTATGATCATCAAGCAGTTTTCTTTTGTAATAAAGTCTAAGCAAAACAGTTCAGCACTGTGGTGAAAAAAAACTGCTAAATGAACATGACAGAGAGATCAGGCTGGTAAAAATTAACAAAGTTTAATACAATGTTCATTGCATAGAGAAAAAAATGAGCACACACAATTGACTTTCAGAGTCAGTGATTGCTAAGTGTTTGTGTTACTGACAGGTTTTTGTTCCATTTGGTTCACGCCGGCATGACATTCGGTACGTGATCATTTTATTGGTTGTAGCCCATCTTTTTCCACCAATCCTCATCCACCAATCCTTAGAAATGAATTTTTATTTAAAGGCAGTTTCTCCTTCTACAGTGGTGTGAAAAAGTGTTTGCCCCCTTCCTTGTTTGCATGTGTCACACTTTAATGTTTCAGATCATCAAACTAATTCAAATATTAGTAAAAGATAACACAAGTGAACACAACATGCAATTTTATTAAATTAAGGTTTTTATTATTGAGGGAAAACAAAATCCAAAACTACATGGCCCTGTGTGAAAGTATTTGCCCCTAAACCTAATAACTGGTTGGGCCACCCTTAGCATCAACAACTGCAATTAAGCGTTTGTGATAACTTTCCATGAGTCTGTTGCAGCGCTGGAGGAATTTTGGTCCACTCATCTATGCAGAATTGTTGTAATTTAGCCACATTGGAGGTTTTTTAAGCATGAACCACCTTTTTAAGGTCATGCCACAGCATATCAATAGGATTTTGACTAGGCCACTCCAAAGTCTTCATTTTGTTTGTGGATTTGCTGGTGTGTTTTGGATCATTGTCCTGCTGCAGAACCCAAGTTCGGTTCAGCTTGAGATCACGAACAGATGGCCAGACATTCTCCTTCAGGATTCATGGTTCCATTTATCACAGCAAGTCTTCAAGTTCCTGAAGCAGCAAAACAGCCCCAGACCATCACACTACCACCACCATATTTTACTGTTGGTGTGATGTTCTTTTTTCTGAAATGTGGTGTTACTTTTACACCAGACGTAATGGGACACACACCTTCCAAAAAGTTCAGCTTTAGTCTCGTCAGTCCACAGAGTATTTTTCCAAAAGTCTTGGGGATCATGAAGATGTTTTCTGGAAAAACTGAGAAGTGGCAGTAATCAGGCCTGGGTGTGGCTAGAGAAATTGAACTCAGGTGTGATAAACCACAGGGGGCCCCAACAGGGGGCAAACACTTTTTCACACAGGGTCATGTAGTTTTGGATTTTGTTTTCCCTCATAATAAAAACCTTCATTTAAAAACTGCATGTTGTGTTCACTTATGTTATTTTTTTTTACTAATATTTAAATTAGTTTGATGATCTGAAACATTGAAATGTGACAAACATGCAAAAAAAAAAAAAGAAATCAGGAAGGGGGCAAACACTTTTTCACATAACTGTATGTAGAGATGTAGCTCTGAACTGCCTCAAAGACTAGCTGTGTTAAAACTAAACTATTATAATAATTGTTTAATTAAAACTTTGAAATAATGCAGGGGCACAATGTGGATATAAATTGTTTATTAGAAATTTCTTACTTTCTACAATGAGTGACTGATGGTCTTTTCCCTTTGAGTGCAGTTTCTAATCATTTTGATGCTCCGATTTCCATTATTCAGCTGTTAACAAAAAGCATGACGAATAAATTAATGGCAGTTTCACAGCAAGTTAGCAGTCAGAACCAAAAAGGTTAGGTGTTTGTATTGTAATTCTCATCATAATGCTTTGCTGTGACCTACACCCTTTATGGTAGCTAACTGTCGTATGATGGAGGAGAACTGCCAAGTGGGTGGGAATTAGCAAGTTCAAATGGGGCAGAAAATGCTTGAAAAAAAACTTGTGTGATAAAATCTTGTAAGGTAACGCATTGTAGGGTAACTCTGTTCTTTTTCAGGTACGCAAAAGAGGCCATTCACTGCAGGTCCAAAAATAAATCAGATTATGAACTTTTGGTTTACACAATCTATAAAATAGTGTTTTGGGGGTTTATGGGGTTAAGGGCCTTGCTCAGGGTCCTAGGAGTAGCAGCTTGGTGTGGTTGGGATTTGAACTCACAAGCTTTATAAGTTCAATGCCTTCATCACTTGGCCACCACCTGCTGTATGTAAATTTTCACTAGTCAATACATGTATATCTTATTCACTTATTTGATTTGAATATTAATCGATACAAAATGCATCTTTTTTTTGCTCAATTTGTAATTCAGACGATTAATATTAAAATGTCCAATACTGGTAGTGTAGGAGAAAAGAAATTTAATAACAGCTATACAAGCTTAGTGTAACTAATAAAAGATTCAGTTAATTTCTTTGCAATTACTTGATTATCACTATCACTATGTGGTCATAAAAACATGTGCAGTCAATCTGTTCAGAGTAGAAACTTTTTGGTTCAACCAAAAGAAAGGAGCTGCAGTTCATGTGTTTGTTAATTCACCTTAGCATTTAAATATTTTTTTTTATTCCTCCTAATCTTTAGTTTCCCCCCAAATAGCTGGTGGTTACACTTAAATATACACACATCGCAGTTTCTGCTTTATTGTATAACTTAAGTGGCCACATGTTCACACTGATTAGTGGCTATTTGGATTGTGTTTGAGTAGTTCACATTTCTCATCACATGTATTTAAGTTTATAATAATACAACTCATTAAATCACATACTTAATATGATACAGTAGCAGGTATATGTATCTGATGTGCCGCTGATTGGCAGTGGTGGGAATCCCATTTTCAGAAAAGAGTGCCTGATGTGCTGTAATTACAGTACAAAGTGTGGACCCCTAAGGCAACTGATAAACCAAACAACAAGGTACACTATATTGTCAAAAGTATTGGGTCACCTGACCTTTCCTTCTACATGTGGTTCTTTTCAAAACCATTACCACAAAGCTGGAGGCACTCAATTCTATCGGACGTCAAGTCAAGTCAAGTCAAGTTTATTTATATAGCGCTTTTCACAACAGACATTGTCTCAAAGCAGCTTTACAGAAATCAACAGTTAAGGTGAACGATGTGTATTTATCCCTCATGAGCAGAAGTGGCGACTGTGCCAAGGAAAAACTCCCTTAGATGTTATGAGGAAGAAACCTTGAGAGGAACCAGACTCAAAAGGGGAACCCATCCACATTTGGGTGACATCAAGATTGTGATCATAAATCTTTAAACAATACAGAGCACTGGAGAGAGAGAACTAACATGAGCACTGGAATGTAAGATTACGTCTTTAGATACGCTATACACATTTTTTGCATTGACTTGAACTTGGAAACCCAATCCTGTTCCAGCATGGTAATGCCCCTGTGCACAAAGTGAGCTTCTTGAAGATCTGGTTTACCTGTTTTTGAGAGGAAGATCTTGAGTGGCCTGCTATAGAGCTCTGATCTCATCCCTACTGAACACCTTTGGGATGAATTGGAACGCTGACTGCACCCCAGGGCTCCTTACTTACATGAGTACTTAAATATCCATAAGTACACTCCAGAATCTAGTGGAACATCTTCCCAGAAGAGTGGAGGGAATTAGAACAGCAAATTGGGACTAAATGTGGAATGCTATGTTCAAAATCACATACCATACTTATGACCAGGTGACCCAATATTTTTGCCAATATAGTGTATTTCAGGACAGCATGTTAATGCTCAGCAAAACACACTTTAATTTTTTCTTGTAATTGTTCTGGTAAATAAGTAAAGAGCAAATGCTTTTTTGTTTAATCAGGAAATAGATTAATGTATTGAATTCATTCCTTTATTTTATTTTATTTATTTATTTATTTTTTATTCTTCTCAGGTGATTGTCTACCATGTGGCTATGCTTGTAGGTTCTCATTTGGCAGCATACCTGTGACAACTGACCAGGAACATGCCTCTCAGGAGTCTCCAAACCCAACTTTTGCAGACAGCACATAGGCTGCTAAGGATTATACCTCGTTTAGACAGGAACATGATGAAAATGTGAGGGAGGAGGAGTTAAGCCTCCTGATGCAAACACATAAGGAAAATGATGGGAAACAGAGTTCAAAGCTTGCACTAATATGCAATGAAAACACTAACTCCACTTACTAAGTCTTCTGACCTGTTGATGGATGACAAGGAAATGTCCATTCATTAATACAGTGGTGAAGAGCTTATTGAGAAAGAAAGCAGAGTTTTCTCAAAACAGTTCGAAAAAGGATTTTTACCTTCCAGAGCTTCTCGGACGAAACCAAAGTGAGTGCAGATAAGGCGATATTTATTGATGAGGACAGAAGTGAAGAACTTGCTGGGAAAGCGAACAAAAAAGATACGGACGAGTATCTGCCAAGCTCCTCAGAGGAGGCCTTTGACAACGATACTTCTGATGATTTTACCAAGAAACCATTTCAGAACACTATTAAAGTAATTTGGTGTATAGACTTTGTGTATAGACCGGTTGCATTTCAAAATTGTATTACCCACAATGAACATAAAGAGCCACCGAGTTAAAAAGAAATGCACATGCGACAAATTTAACAGGAAATTTACCGCCCTTCACAGATATGAAAGACATTGCACATACAATTGGGGGCGAAACCTTATGTGTGAGGGGTGTGATCGTTCATTCAGCCAGGACAGACACTTTCTTCACACAGGGGACAAACCCTTCCTGTTTGAACATTGTGAAGAGTCTTTTAATCACATCAGCATGAGCAACCACCACCAGAGACAACATGGCATTGAATATAGCTGTGTGCCAGCAGAGGAGAACAAACAGATTGGTAGACCCATAAGGAACAAAGATTAGACTGAAACACAAAACAATATACATTTTTCTGAGATAGAAATTTGTGAATCTGACTCGTGGCTGAAAAGTGGTTAGAAGAAGAAAGCCAGGAAAAAAGATTGAGGAAAAAAATAATATGCAACCAGTCAGACAAGCTGGAGCTGAGCTCTTTATAACCACAAAGAGAAACATGTACTTTTTAGACAGGATTGATCTGTTTGTTTAATTTTATTAGAGACCACATTATTTTGTCAATTGTACTTTCAAATAAAAAACAACAGAATTACTCAAAAGAAAAAAAAACAGTTATTAGATAAATGTTTGCTTACACAGTGTTTCCCATACAGGTCAGTGTCCATTTTAATATAAATGATTATGTATTACTTAATATCCAGTTATCAATGTTTGAGTATTGTTCTCTTGGTTCTTTCAGACCTTAAATTCCTACCATGAAATACTGAAACAAGTGACAAGCTGCATTAAAATGATTTCTTTTTTAGAAAACAAAACTGGCTGCAACTACAAAATAATGCTGCTGCATGCAATATATGTTGTACAGCCAATAAGAAATGCACATTATTATATAAGGTAATCTCTCAGATTTGAGCTACTAGCTTTTTATTTGTATGTGTAGCCCTCTCACTGATTCACTGGCTCAAGCTATGTCTAGGGTAATTTTACACGTGAGAGGCACATCTAAATTTACTTGGTGTAATTTGTAACCCCAAAATACTGTTATTAACCTCGGGCTTCAGACTTCAGTGTTTCTTCTAGACATTCTCTTCTATCACTCAGAAATAACATGAGAATATATTGTATGAAAAATAAACATTTATGAACAGAAACAAATGTAAAGAAAACAAAAGAAAAGAAAACCCCACAGAAGAAATAGTACCCAGCTGGGATTTAAGTCTCTGGTTGGCGCGCTACGTTGGAGCTCATGTGAATGTGTACAGTTGCTAGTTCTCACGAAATCCAGTGGAACAGTGAAACTTGTGAACGAAGCACACACTTGGAAAAACACGATTATCCGTTCAATCGATTCGATTTTCCCTGGTGTTCATCCACGAACACGCACTGTGCGAATCATCCATCCGATGACGTAAACGAGGGAAAGATGCAGCATAAACCACCACGTGTAATCGGTCTCTCCGGAAAAATCGCGCGGCCTTCACTGTCTCCGTTGTTCACTCACTGCAGATGACCATTCGCGTTGCAAATAGTTCCACAACGTTTGTACAGTCAAACTTTATGACTTTGCAAACTGTACAACTCACATGAAGCTAACGTAGTCCTGGGATTAAGATAACTGCGTCATCTTTGTCCTTCACATGAACGCGTGCACCTGAGTACCGTCACTCTTACACTCACACTCTCTACATAGAGTTCATCCACAATTATTTTTCTTAGCAGTCTTTTCTCTGTTCTGTTTGTTCCTGTATATAGTTCACAACCCAGTAGTCAGGCTTTACACCTCCACCGCACGATTAGCGCACCTTTTTCTTTTTCCCGGACTCCTCGTGTCGTCCTTCTCTTTCACACTTCACTTCCTCCCTCCCCTCTCACCTCTGACCTCAGAGGTCAGTCAGAAAACACCTTATTCTTTAAACAACAACAATTTTTTTAATAACAGTTTTTTTCTTAGTTATATATATATATATATATATATATATTTTTTTAAATGAACAAGTTTTAACTCTTTGTGTAAAAGAAAATAAAAACCAAGTAATTATTAGACCCTAATTTAGCAGGGCTCTACATATGATTTACAAAGATTGATTTGAGACTGGTGTAGCATCTAGTACAAAGAATATCCATACTTTGTATGACTAAATAATGAATCAAAGAATCCTACAAGCATGTTTTATAAGTGTAAATAATGCTTTAAAAAGTCCCAACTCTGAACAACCCTCCACAAACAACAGTGGATGGAGGTCAGGGTTATAAAGATCATGCCAATCCAAAATGTGAAGCGAAACCTAGGTCATAAAAAGTCATATCCGGAATAGCTAGAACAAAGCTGGAAAATAGAAGTCCAGGGACTGTGAAAGTGGTAACCAGTGTGTCAGTTCGAATGAGTAGTTGGTGGCAGCCACGTTTAATTAAATTAAATTCAATTCATTTGTATTTGTATAGCGCTTTTAACAATGAACATTGTCTCAAAGCAGCTTTACACAGATAATGCGGTGATTAAAAATGAATATGTTCTTTATGAGTAAGTTTGTCCCTGATGAGCAAGCCGGTGGCGACTGTGGCAAGGAAAAACTCCCCGAGTTGCCATAGGGAAGAAACCTTAAGAGGAACCAGACTCAAGAGGGAAACCCATCCTCATCTGGGTTACACCAAATGTCCATTTGTAGCAGATATACAATGTTGCGGGGTACAGTGATGATGATCAGAAGCGAACTGTATTCTTGAGTCAGTGTAGGAGACTGCATTGTTCTGGCAAAGGGTCATACGCCAAGTATGAAGCTAACATAACAGAGAGCTTTTTCCAGCTCACAGTTCAACAACCCAAACACAAATAAACATACAGTGCAAACACACACTACACTTCACTTATTGGCCTATATGCATCTCTGCACGTCAGCAACCCACCTCTGATACACTGTTAACAAAGCTAGTGGCATGCTGTATAATCATGTATAAACCTGACACACCCAGTCCCCATCATGACCATCTCTTGTAAATGTAAATGGCAATGTAAATTTCAAAAGTTTAATAAATAAACAAGTCAATATTTATAATACTAGAGTCAATTTTAAATAAAAAGAGCTTTGGAGAAATGTAATAATAATAATAATAATAATAATAATAATAATAATAATAATAATAATAATAAAAGACAATCAGCTTTAAAAATGTCAGAGAAAAATGTATTTGTTAAAATGTATTCCAGACAACTTTTTCTTTTATAATCTTTATGAAAAGGAAGCTGCTGATTGTTTAATTATTAGAAATGTTTACTATATTAACATGTGTTGTTAAATTGTGTGTGTGTGTGTGTGTGTGTGTGTGTGTGTGTGTGTGTGTGTGTGTGTGTGTGTGTGTGAGTGTGTGTCTGCGTCTGTGTTTTTATGAGTTGCAGAGAAACATGCTGTGAGCAATCTTATGATGTTTAACATCGTCTGTGTTTCTAACCTGGAATGAGCCAAATGGGAACAGGTCGTGAATTTCCTGCGAGCCAGTTCCTTTATCAGGTAATATGAATCTCTTGCTCTGCTGTCCCACAAATAAAACAACAGTACTTGGTGTATCCAAGTGTGACCATAGATTTACTTCATATGAACTGTATGTCCAACAGTTATTGAAGATAGATGGTAAATGGTAGATATTACCATTGTTGAGCAAAATTGCCTTCAACCTTTACAATGTCAATAAACAGTCGGCATTCTGCTGGATCATGTTCACATCCGTTCTTCATGTATCTCTGGTCTCATTGCAGAGGCAGGGTTTGGATAACCAATAAACTTCTTGTTCTTGGAGGAAAATCCTGAAAGTGTAAAATTTCAGAAATTATATGCAATAAATTCACACCCTTTGAACTCAATGAAGGTTAGAATGACTGCAGCTTATAATAAAATGTCCTGAAATGTGTACCACTAATGTGACTGTAGAATTTGTGACAGTTTCACAGATTGATGTTGCTGCCGAAGTTCACAGTAGTTGTATAAATTAGTGCACCCTGCTGGCCTTCTCTGCTGGCCTAAACACTATCAGACGTTACATTTACATTTAAAACTTAAATTCTAATATTTGTTTCATGAAATTGTATTAATTTATTCCCAACAGTTTATTCTCTTAATTTTGTAGTGTTTCTCTTGGCTGCACTGCTTCCAGTACGTGTATGTGGATGTTAGATTTTTTTTGTCCAATGAGATTTCAGCCTCTATGTGCTGCCATGTCAATCTAATCTGCCCAGGGCCTTCACAATTAGTAGTGCTGGCCATTGTACCTTTAGATTATAGTAGCAATGGGTCTGTTTCTTTAACCAATTAGATTTCAAATTTGCCCTTACAAGACCAGCTAGCTGGCCCAGAATAACTTCAGCATTTTTCAGACTAGTTCGACTAGCAAAACACATCTGTAGCGATCTGCACACATTAATACATCTGAGTTCGACTTCTTATTGCCCAGAATGGCTGATGGAGGGAGATAAATTGATTTGGTCTCTGACATACTTGAAAAAATAAATTTTTGAAAAAAAAAGCTCGACATTGTGAGGAGAGGTCGGCCAACCCCAAACCTAGCTAGCTTGTCTCAGTCCAGGAAAGGGTTTGTTCGCCACTTCCAGACCTGACGCCTATGAGCAGTACCACTGGCTTACATCCTCTCAGAAGCGGTGCAAATTATATGGGTATGCATTATGAGTATGCGTCTCTGTTAGGTAGGTTGTATTTAATTTACATTTTTTATGTTTTTGTCATGGTATTAGACAAATATTGATTCTAAACTGCTCCAGATGATGTAGGTGGCACAGTTGCAGTTGCAGTTGTAGTGTAGAGGTTTGGAGCTTGCTTTAGTAAAAATGTTATTCACCCTCCATATGTGAGATGCCTCTCTCTTTGTAATGACACGCATTGTTATATTGCGTTTTTGTTTTGTATTGATGGTTTCTATAATTGCGATGTGATAGTGGTGGTATTAAAAGGTGGATTAAATCGGGAAAGTCCCCACTGTAGGCCCAGGTACCAAATGCATGGCCGGCCACTGGTACAACCCACCTTCTGAAACTGTGTTGTGGACTGACAGACCCCAGCCTGGTAGAATTGGAAACAAGTAGTCCAAAGGGCTGCATGCTGAGCCCTATTATCTACACACTCTTTTCACTTACAAATGTGTAGTCTCCTTGAACAATTCCTGTATCATCAAATTCACTGATGACACGACACTCATTGAACCAATAGTCAGCATACAGGACCGAAGTGACTGACCAAGTGAGATGGTGCCAAAATAAATATTCCTAAATGGTACTGAAATAAAAGAGAGGACCGATTTAGCACTTTCCAAGTTTGCTTTGTGGATTTCAAGACTTATATTTATATTAAGTTTGTAATCTGACGTACTAGTGTAGATTTATTAATTGCTAGAGACTCAAAGCACTTTTGTACGTCGCTCTGGATAAGGGCGTCTGCCACATGCCGCAAATATAAATGTAAATGTGAATGTAAATGAGAGGAGGAGGGAGAAGTGTGACCAAGTTCAAGTGATTGAGCAGCTTCAGATTCCTTGGTGTTCCAATCACTGAACAGCTCACCTGTCCTATACCACTACAAAATAATTCAAGAAATGACATTGCACTTCTGGCAGGGGCTAAGAAAATGTAACATGCCAAGCCAAATCATCAGAGGCTTCTATAGGTGTGAAATCAAGAGCAGGTGGTGAGTGCTGCTCAAACCTTTTCTGGAATAGCCTTACCAACACTGGAGATCCTCAATTAAGCCAGTGTCAGCAGGAAAGCCATTAACACCTTTAAGGACAAGTGTCAGCCCGCACAGCCTCCTATCATCAGGAAGATGCTACAGGAGTGATAAAGCCAGAACATCAAGGCTGAAATACAGATTTTACCCACAGGCCATCAGTATTTTTCCTCACTGCAGACAAAATTTCCATGAAACTGGGATTGACTTATTCCCCAATCCTTCCTACACAACACACAATAACAATGCAAATAACATCATACATCTCGATTATCTGCACAGAGACATACATACATATATACATATATCCCTTTACAATGTGAATAACAACATGAACTACCACTGAATCTATTTCTGCAGAAAGTAATTTCCTTTTTTTTTTATCTTATATATTTTATCATTTATGTCATAGGTTGCTGGAGGATATTCAGCATAAGAATTTGCATGCTGTAACAAAATATTTTATTTGTTTTAAACATATGACAATTTGCTCTTGAAACTTGAAAAGTTTACTATTCAACCAACACCAAGAAGTTTTTTTTATGACAGTATACTGTATAACCAGTACAGGAACCATCACAGATCTCTCTCTCTCTCTCTCTCTCTCTCTCTCTCTCTCTCTCTCTCTCTCTCTCTCTTTCTCTCTCTCTCTTTCGCTCTGTACTTCCTCTTAAAACATTGTTAAACATTTGGCAACATTCTATGCTCAATTTGAATGCTTAAAAAATTGTATACTGCTTTTATTCCTAATAGTGTAAAATATAAATCTTTAAATGCAACATTTTCTCTTTCTCTCAATCTCCCTCTCTATTTTTCTCACAATCTAAAGTCTGATCTTACTTTAGAAACACGATACACAGAGGAAGTGTTGAGGCTTCCACAAAGTCACGGCTCATTAAGTCAATCATCAGTAGGGCAGAATGGATCTCGAGCCACTCCGTGTGATTCTCTGTGAGTAAATGTTCTGTGTGTCTTTTCTAATGATTAAATTATTACCAATTAATGGTCTAGAAGACCTGATATCAGGTTCTGTGTGCCTATTTTCTTGCTGAAATATTAAACATTCAACATGTTGAATCAGCAGGTGCATGTTGGTTCCTCACATAATCAAATAATTATAGCTGACTTTTTGACTTTAAACTGCCATCCATTGGTAGGCAGTATCTATTGATACTTTATTTAATATTTGTATGGTGATATTGCCTGTACTTGCATAATATTATGTCTTGAATTGTGTGATATATAAAAGTGGAGAGCATTGCTTTTATAGATACACTTTTTTTGTAAGGAGGTGATTATTTAAAAATATTTTAAAGTTTTGAGGGTCATTGCTTTGTAATGATTGGTATTTGTTTGGTCGTGGGGGTATTTATTCCACTACATTTGTTAAGAGTGTAAAAAACTCTGCAGTTTCTCTACTGTATGTTTTTTGACACATCAAGTGTTGGCTGATGAAGGCGAAACACTTTAACTATTATAATGTTGTTGACAAGAATAATATATTGTTGTTTGTATCTTGAGTTTCACATCACATTAAACATGACAATAATTAAAAAAGTTTGACATGCTCATTAATCAACTAAACTGCTGTGGAATTAGAATAATAAAACACTCTGAGACATGCTGCTATTGTAAAATATTTCATTCTGTAATAATAACAGTAACACCACTTCACACCGGGCCACCCTGCTGTAAATTTCTTGTATCGCAACAGAAAACCACTGAAGATTTTACTGTGTACTTCATCTTTCTTTTTTTCTGTTTCTTTTTTCATTTTAGTACTGATTGGTCTCATCCACTGCATACCAACAGGTGATTCTTTGCCTTCAAAATATATTTTAATCAATTACTAGAAAAAGACAAGTGGATCAAATGATTAAAATCCCATGTAATAGTATTATAATTGATTCATATTTCCACCTAAAGAACATTAATCTTTACTCAATGGTTAATCAACACATATAAATGCACTGTAATCTTATGTTCTGAGCTTATAGTATAAATGCATACACAAGCAGCCATCTATCTGTAGCACGTTATATCTCTTGTGCTGCTTCATCTCCAGCATTTTACAGTTACAAATGATTGAACAGCTATTGTAATAGAGTTGGGTCTTTTCACATTTTATAGTAGAGAATACAGTTCTGTTTCAGTTGTGCATACTTGTGTGTGAGTATGTGTATTTTTGATGTGTATTTCTTTTTGTTATCTGGTCGGGGCCAAGATCTGACTGCATATAAAACCGGATCAGCTCTCTGGTGCCCACAAGCCCTTCCCTTTCACCAACTGCAACCACGGATATTTAAAGAAACAATTGAAGTTTCCTTGTGTTTATGTATTTGTGCTTGTATTTGTGTGTGTGTGTGTGTGTGTGTGTGCGTGCGCGTGCGCGCGTGTGTGTGTGTGTGTGTGTGTGTGTGTGAGAGAGAGAGAGAGAGAGAGAGAGAGAGAGAGAGAGAGAGATTAAGGTTTGTGTGCTTGCAATTTTTGTGTGCCCCCTGCAGTCAAAAGTAGAAAAGACAAAATGTGAAACTCATTATATAGATTCATTACACAATGACTGATATATTTCAAGTGTTAATTTTTTATTTTTTGATGATTATTGCTTACAGCTAATGAAAACCCCAAATTCTAATTTTTGTCACATACACATTCAAACAGCATGAAATGGCACAAATGCTTCTTACGACTGTCCAACATATAAACATGTTGATAGAAATAGAATATAAATAGAACTGTGTTGATTGAATTTATCTGGATAATGCTGCATTGGCTCCACTGTAGAGTTATTTGCATATGTAAAATTAAGGAAGTGTACAAAAAAGCACACATTTTAAGAGTGGGGACAGGCCAATGATTCAAATAGTGTTTCTCAACAAAGGGTGTAACAGAACAAAAATATGTTTTGTTTAATGAGTGGGCAGGAGTTACATTGTTGCCATTTTACCAAAAAAAACCACAGTTTACAAACAAAATATTATGCATGTCTCTTTATTATTTACAGAAATGTATAGCTTTGGAAATGTATGACTACAGAATTTAAGAATATTTACATTTTAAAAAATGCATGCATTTTAAATTGTTAATTACAATGTTTGCCAGAAAAACAGTGGGCTGGTGGGAAAGAGTCACTATTCTCACTTCACTATTTTTAAAGCAAACTCTTTGTTTATTTATTTGTTTTAGGCGCATGGCCCTTCTGGTACACCATTACTTCTAGTAAGAGACGTCTACATAACACTGATTCAATACACACTAAAAATACACAGTATAAACAACATGGAAACAGTAAAGGTCACAGGTACATGCAATGTTAGCATCCTTAAACAAGTTTATGAAAGAGACCATGTACTGTTAGGATGACTATTATAAAATGTGCAAACATTCAGTTTTTGTCAAGAAGGTAGCATAGTTCACTGAGGTGTGGTGGCTGGTGGGAAACAGTCCCTGTCTATAATCCTGACAACTTTATTACTTTTGAAAACGGAGACTTTTTATTTATTTAAAAATAAATGCATGGCCTGTCTGTAACACCACAGTGTCATGCGGCGAATGAACGGAGGCGGAAGCCGGAGTGCAGTTCGCTTTGGTTTAATGGGGGGAGTGACACAAACACACAAACAGCAGTCCTTAGATATAGCGAAAGTAATAGCCGTGGTACGCTCTGGAGGGGCGACGTCCACACAGTCCTGGAATAAGCAAAAAGGGAGGAAGGAGTAGTCCGAGGTGTGCTTGGGGAAAAGCGCAGCCGATCCGAGGTGCGCTTGGGGAAAAGCGCAGACGTTGCAGGATAGAGTCCGAATGGGAAGGAACGCATAGGGTTATGCATATACCAACAAACAATAACGGACAGAGAGTGAGTGTGAGTGAGGGGTATATGTATGGTGCCGGGGATGAGTGATTAACAAGTCCCAGGTGTGTATAATTGAAGCCGGGAGCGGCAGAGATAGCGGTAGCATGACGAAGGGGGCATGGTAGGTGGATTCCTGACAGACAGCTGTTAATAGTAAGATACTTCTTAGAAACATAGTCCCTATCATTAATTCTGACAACTATAAAATATCATTTTATTTTATTAAGTAAATTTCACACTTTTCAGTAAAAATAAATTTTTTTCAGTAAAAAATAAACGTAATTTATAATGTTGGTTATTTTTTATTTCATGTTGACCTTTCTTTCTTTCTTTCTTTCTTTCTTCTTTCTTTCTTTCTTTCTTTCTTTCTTTCTTTCTTTTCAGGTTCACCACCTTCTTCGAGCAACACTCAAGTTACTAGTAAGATAACAAAACCTGTGTATTTTTTTAATATATAGTGCTTTGAAAAAGTTCCTCTGCAGTGGCAGTGTAGAGCAGGTAGTGAAGTACGTTTTTAAAGCTGGCGATAAATACATGAGAAGGTCAGAAGGAGTTGAATTGTGTGTTTGTGGATTTAGAGAAAGCGTATGACAGGGTGCCGAGAGTGGAGTTGTGGTATTGTATAAGGAACTCTGGTGTGGCAGAGAAGTATGTGAGGGTGGTGCAGGACATGTATGAGGACAGTGTGACAGCAGTGAAGTGTGCAGTAGGAACAACAGACTGGTTCAAGGTGGAGGTTAGACTGCATCAAGGATCGGCTCTGAGCCCTTTCCTGTTTTTAGTGGTGATGGACAGAGTGACGAACGAGGTCAGACAGGAGTCTCCATGAACCATGATGTTTGCGGATGATATTGTGATTTGTGGTGAGAGTAGGGAGCAGGTTAAGAAGAGCCTGGAGAGGTGGAGCTATGCGCTGGAGAGAAGGGGAATTAACGTCTGTAGGAGTAAGACAGAGTACATGTGTGTAAATGAGAGGGAGGGCAGTGGAGGGGTGCGGTTGCAGGGAGAAGAGGTGGAGAAGGTGGAGGAGTTCAGGAACCTGGGGTCAACAGTGCATAGTAATGGAGAGTGTGTTCGAGAAGTAAAGAAAAGAGTGCCGGTATTGTAGAGTTGGTGGAGAAGAGTGGCAGGACTGATTTGTGATAGAAGGGTATCAGCAAGAGTGAAAGGGAAAGTTTATAGGTCTGTGGTTAGACCTGCTATGGTGTATGGTTTAGAGACAGTGGCACTGAGTAAAAGACAGGAGGAGGAGCTGGAGTTGTTAAGGTTTTCATTGGGAGTAACGAGGATATACAGGATTAGAAATGAGTTTATTAGTGGGACAGTGCATGTAGGACGTTTTGGAGACATGGTGAGGGAGGTGAGATTGAGATGGTTTGGACATGTGCAGAGGTAGGACATGGGATATATCAGTAGGAGAATGTTGAGGATGGAGCCGCCAGGAAGGAGGAAAGGAGGAAGGCCAAGGAGGAGGTTTATGGATGTGGTGAGGGAAGACATGCAGGTAGCAGGTTTGAAAGAGGCTGATGTAGAAGACAGGGGGGTATGGAGATGGAGGATCTGCTGTGGCGACCCCTAATGGGAGAAGCCGAAAGAAGAATATACAACTATATACAAATTATTTTTTCTTTATTTGTATAAAGTTTTATATATTATAATATGTATAATTTTTTACATATTTTATACATATGAACTATATTCAAATAAAAAAATATATATAAAGTTCAGATTATTTTTTTTAACAATTTGGACAGCTGGAGGTAAATGTAGCCTCTGTTTATAATACTTGTGGCTTCATTACTTTTATATTGAAATTTGACATAGTTAACTAAAAAAAAATTTTATTAATTAAAAAAAAATCTTAATTTTTAATGTTGGTTATTTTTATTTCATGTTGCCTTTTTATTTATTTATTTATTTATTTATTTATTTATTTATTTATTTATTTATTTATTAAATTATTTTAGGTGCATTGCCCTTCTGGGACACCATTCATACTAGTAAGAGACGTCTACATAACACTGATTCAATACACACTAAACATACAGAATATAAACAACATGGAAACAATAAAGGTCACAGGTACATGCAATGTCAGCATCCTTAAACAAGTTTATGAAAGAGACCATGTACTGTTAGGATGACTGTGCAGTTAGGTGACATGAAAATATTTCAATATTAGTCTTGGATGCTGAAATAAAACCTATTAAACGTCACTTCTAAAGCTCAGAAACCAGTGTTGGGTGCCTGACAAATATGGTCTCTAAGAGTGTGTCACAGTGGTGCATGTGTAAATATTTTAAATATTTTTAATTTAAATATGCTTTATTTTTTAACACTTAGGAAAACTGGATGGCTCAAACACAACTACTACATTTAGTTTCTCTCAAGAAGGTAACATAGCATACTAAGGTGTGGTGGCTGGAGGGAAACAGTCCCTGTCCATAATCCTGACAACTTCATTACTTTTGAAAACTGAGACAATTTATTTA
>JAAIIK010019581.1:132418-144956 GCA_014706435.1 Silurus glanis | reverse complement strand
GACCACCGCTCAAGTTACTAGTAAGATAACGAACCCTGTTTACATTTTTTAATATACAGTGCTTTTAAAAAGTTCCTCTGCAGTGTACGTGCACGAGCACGTAGTGGAGCACATTTTTAAAGCTGGCGATAAATTCGTGGATTTAGTTTGTGGAACATTTCAAGCAGCTTTTCCGGAGACAGGAAAACCACATTGTGATACTGTGCGAAATGTAAAAAAATAAATACATGAGTGAGAATAATAATTACACACACAGACACACACACATATATATATACATACACACAGTGTGTACGGAAAGTATTCAGACCCCCTTACATTTTCACTCTTTGTTATATTGCAGCCATTTGCTAAAATCATTTAAGTTCATTTTTCTTCCTGATTAATGTACACATAGCACCCCATATTTACAGAAAAACACAGAATTGTTGACATTGTTGCAGATTTATTAAAAAAGAAAAACTGAAATATCACATGGTCCTAAGTATTCAGACCCTTTGCTGTGACACTTATATATTTAACTTTAAGGTGCTATCCATTTCTTCTGATCATCCTTGAGATGGTTCTACACCTTCATTTGAGTCCAGCCATGTTTGATTATACTGATTGGACTTGATTAGGAAAGCCACATACCTGTCTATATAAGACCTTACTGATCACAATGCATGTCAGAGCAAATAAAAATCATGAGGTCAAAGGAATTGCCTGAAGAGCTGAGAGACAGAATTGCGGCAGGGCACAGATCTGGCCAAGGTTACAAAAAATTTCTGCTGCACTTAAGGTTCCTAAGAGCACAATGCCCTTCATAATCCTCAAATGGAAGACGTTTGGGACGACCAGAACCCTTCCTAGAGCTGGCCGTCTGGCCAAACTGAGCTATTGGGGGAGAAGAGCCTTGGTGAGAGAGGTAAAGAAGAACCCAAAGATCAATGTGGCTGAGCTCCAGAGATGCAGTCGGGAGATGGGAGAAAGTTGTAGAAAGTCAACCATCACTGCAGCCCTCCACCAGTCGGGGCTTTATGGCAGAGTGGCCCGACGGAAGCCTCTCCTCAGTGCAAGACAAATGAAAGCCCGCATGGAGTTTGCTAAAAAACACCTGAAGGACTCCAAGATGGTGAGAAATAAGATTCTC
This sequence comes from Silurus glanis, assembly GCA_014706435.1. Classification (NCBI taxonomy): domain Eukaryota; kingdom Metazoa; phylum Chordata; class Actinopteri; order Siluriformes; family Siluridae; genus Silurus; species Silurus glanis. Next base: position 143,824 of record JAAIIK010019581.1, on the reverse strand, counting down.
TGGTCTTATGAGACCAATATAGAACTTTTTGGCCTTAATTCTAAGCGGTATGTGTGGAGGAAAACAGGCACTGCTCATCACCTGTCCAATACAGTCCCAACAGTGAAGCATGGTGGTGGCAGCATCATACTGTGGGGGTGTTTTTCAGCTGCAGGGACAGGACGACTGGTTGCAATCGAGGGAAAGATGAATGTGGCCAAGTACAGGGATATCCTGGATGAAAACCTTCTCCACAGTGCTCTGGACCTCAGACTGGGCCGAAGGTTTACAGCTAAAATAACGAAGGAGTGGCTTCACAACAACTCCGTGACTGTTCTTGAATGGCCCAGCCAGAGCCCTGACTTAAACCCAATTGAGCATCTCTGGAGAGACCTAAAAATGGCTGTCTAACAATGTTTACCATCCCACCTGACAGAACTAGAGAGGATCTGCAAGGAGGAATGGCAGAGGATCCCCAAATCCAGGTTTGAAAAACTTGTTGCATCTTTCCCAAAAAGACTCTGTATTAGATCAAAAGGGTGCTTCTACTAAATATTGAGCAAAGGGTGTGAATACTTAGGACCATGTAATATTTCAGTTTTTCTTTTTTAATAAATCTGCAACAATGTCAACAATTCTGTGTTTTTCTGTCAATATGGGGTGCTATGTGTACATTAATGAGGAGGAAAAATGAACTTAAATGATTTTAGCAAATGGCTGTAATATAACAAAGAGTGAAAAATGTAAGGGGGTCTGAATACTTTCCCTAACCACTGTATATATTTCTTCTTCTTCTTTCGACTTGCCCGAATAGGGGTGGCCAGAGTGGATCATCCGTCTCCATAACCTCCTGCCCTCTACATCTGCCTCTTTCACAACAACTACCTGCATGTCTTCCCTCGCCAAATCCATTAACCTCCTCCTTGGCCATCCTCTATTCATCCTTCCTTGTAGCTCCATCCTCAGCATTCTCCTACTGATATAACACATGTCCCTCCTCTGCACATGTCCAACTCATCTCAATCCCGCCTCTCTCACCTTGTCTCCAAAATGTCCTACATGCGCTGTCCCTCTAATAAACTCATTTCTAATCCTGTCCATCCTCGTCACTCCCAACGAAATCCTTAAACATCTTCAACTCTGCTACCTCCAGCTCTGCCTCCTGTCTTTTGCTCAATGCCACTGTCTCGAATCCATACAACATCGCAGGTCTCACCACAGTCCTATAAATTTTCCCTTTCACTTTTGCAGATCCCCTTCTATCACAAATTACTCCTGCCATTCTTCTCCATGAACTCCACTCTGCCTGCACTCTTTTCTTCACTTCTCTAACACACTCTCCAATACATTGCACTGTTGACCCCACATACCTGAACTCCCCCACCTTTTCCACCTCTTCTCCCTGCAACTGCACCACTCCACTGCCCTCCCTCTCATTCACACACATGTATACTGTCTTATTCCTACTGACTTTCATTCCCCTTCTCTCCAGCATGCACCTCCACCTCTCCAGGCTCTTCTAAACCTGCTCCCTACTCTCACCACAAATCACAATATCATCCGCAAACATCATGGTTCATGGAGACTCCTGTCTGACCTCGTTCGTCAATCTGTCCATCACCACTAAAAACAGGAAAGGGCTCAGAGCCGATCCTTGATGCAGTCTAACCTCCACCTTGAACCAGTCTGTCTTTCCTACTGCACACTTCACTGCTGTCACACTGTCCTCATACATGTCCTGCACCACCCTCACATACTTCTCTGACACAGCTGACTTCCTCATACAATACCACAACTCCTTTCTCTCCATACCCCCCTGTCGGAATCTTGTTAAACAATCTGGTTAAAAACTCCACTGCCATCTCTTCGAAACATCTCTATGCTTCTACCGGTATGTCACCTGGTCCTACCGACTTTCCACTCTTCATCATCTTAATCGCTGCTCTCACTTCCTGCTTCACAATCTCCACACCATCCAACCTTTTCTCTCTCTCGTTTTCCTCATTTTTCAGCTGTTTAAAATACTCCCTTCACCTTCTCAACACTCTCTCCTCACTAGTAAACACATTTCCATCTTCATCTTTTATTGCTCTAACTTGCAGCACATCCTTCCCAGCTTGGTCCCTCCGCCTGGCCAATCAGTATAAATCCTTTTCTCCTTCCTTAGTGTCCAACTTCTTATACAACTCCTCATATGCCTTTTCCTTGGCTTTTGCCACATCTCACTTTTCCTGCTGCCGCAACTCCTTGTACTCCTGCCTACTTTTCTGATCACTCTGTCGATCCCAATTCTGTTTTGCCAGCCTCTTTCTCCTTATGCTGTCCTGCACTTCCTCATTCCACCACTATGTCTCTTTGTCTTCCTTTCTATTTACAGATGTCACACCAAATACCTTTCTAGCTGTCTCCATTATCACTCCTGCAGTAGTTAAGATAAGATAAGATAAGATAAGATAAGATAAGATAAGATAAGATAAGATAAGATAAGATAAACCTTTATTCGTCCCACAGTGGGGAAATTTCTTTGTTACAGCAGCATGAAAAAATAAAAAATAAATGCAAATATATAAAAGAATAGACGAATAGATATACTATAGTATACAAGTATATACACAACACAATGTATAAATACAAATGAGGAAAAAGTACGTATTGCAGGTAGTATTGCACACAGGTGGTATTGCACGTATTGCAGGTAATATTGCACACAGGTAGTATTATTACACAGTAAAACAGTAATAACAGTAACTATTACACCATTGAACAGTAATAACAGTGTGTATTATGGTTAATGGTTCACTGCAAGCAGCTTTGATTGTAAAGTCTAATAGTAGCAGGGGGAAAAGACCTTCTGTATCGCTCCTTCAGACACTTAGGATGTATCAAACTGTGACTGAAGGAGCTGCTCAACGAGGTAACGGTTTCATACAGGGGGTTAGAGGCATTCTGCAGTAATGATGATAGTTTTGCTACCATCCTCCTTTCTCCCACCTCCTGTACAGTGTCATGGGGAATCCCCAGGACTGAGCTGGCCTTCCGGATCAGCTTGTCCAGTCTCTTCCTGTCTGCAGTAGAGATGCTACAGCCCCAGCAGATCACACCATAGAATATGGCTGAGGCCACAACAGAGTCAAAAAAGATCTTCAGTAGCTCTCCTTGCACTCCAAAAGACCTTAGTCTCCTCAGCAGAAAGAGTCTGCTCTGCCCTTTCTTATAAATTGCCTCAGTGTTGTCTGTCCAGTCCAGTTTGTTGTTTAGGTGAACACCCAGGTATTTGTAAGAGTCCACTCTCACAATGTCCTTTCCCTGAATGTTTACCAATGGAAATGATGAAGTGTGTTTGTGCCTACGGAAATCCACCACCAATTCTTTGGTTTTCCCCGCGTTTATCTGGAGGCAGCTCCGTTGGCACCAGTCCACAAAGTTCTGTATAAGTCCTCTGTACTCTCTGTCATCATCATTCGTGATCAGACCGACGATGGCAGAGTCATCAGAGAACTTCTGTAGGTGACAGGTTGCTGAGCTAAACATGAAGTCTGCAGTGTAGATGGTGAAGAGAAATGGGGTTAGAACCGTCCCCTGCGGGGCTCCAGTGTTGCAGACAATCATGTCAGACTCACAGTCACGAGTCCTCACATACTGTGGTCGGTCTGTGAGGTAGTCCAGTATCCAGGCAGACAGACGATGGTTCACTCCCATGTACACCATCTTATCCCTCAGGAGCGCAGGTTGGATGGTGTTAAAAGCACTAGAGAAGTCAAAAAACATGACTCTCACAGTGCTCCCAGCCTTTTCCATGTGTGAAATTTAGGAGGAAGATGACTGCGTCTTCCACTCCAATGCCAGGTTGGTAGGCAAACTGAAGTGGATCCATTGATGGGCTCACCAGAGGTCGGAGATGAGTGAGCACCAGCCTCTCTAATGTCTTCATCAGATGGGAGGTCAGTGCTACTGGTCGGTAGTCCCCAAAGTCTTTTGGGCGCGACGTCTTTGGAACAGGCACCACGCAGGATGTTTTCCATAGCTGTGGCACCTTCCCCAGCTTCAGGCTCAGGTCAAACATGTACAGCAATATACCGCACAGCTGGTCTGCACAGGTCTTTAGTAGCCTGGAGCTGATAGCAGTGCAGAGAGAGGTGGGGTTGGAGCTGCTTGCTGTGGAACCAGAGAAGGGGGAATGCAGCAGGGGGGACTGGATGGGGGCAGGGAAGGGTAGCTGATCGAATCAGAATAGATTGAGATCATTCACCCACTTCTGGTCACCCTCAGCCTAAGAGCTGGGTTCCTTATGACCAGTGATGGTTTTGAGCCCCTTCCACACACTGCTTACATTGTTCTGCTGCAACTGATCCTCCATCTTCCTCCTGTAGCATGCTTTTCCTTCCCTGATCTTCTTTCTCAGTTCTCTCTTGGCAGTTTTCAGCTCTTCCTTGTTTCCCGATTTAAAAACCCTCTTCTTCTCTTTAAGGAGAGTCTTCATATCAGGGTTGATCCACGGTTTGTTGTTGGGAAAACACTGTACAGTCCTGGTGGGTACAGTATTCTCCACACAGAAGTTGATGTAGTCAGTAATACAGTCTGTAAAACTGTCAATATCCTCCCCATGTGGATTGCACAATTCCTTCAACATAATTGTTTCAAAACAGTCTTTCAGAGCCTCATTGGTCTCATCAGACCATGTCGTCACTGTGCGGGAGGCAGCTGGTTGCCTGCATACAAGGGGTTTGTACACAGGTAGGAGATGAACCAGGTTGTGATCCGATCTTCCCAAGGGGGGGAGGGGTGCTGATGTATAAGCCTCCTTTGCGTTTGCATAGAAATAATAGAATAAATCCAGAATTTTATTGTCTCTGGTGTGGCATGAAACATACTGGGTGAATGTGGGCAGAGTGGAGTTTGGAGGGGCATGATTAAAATCTCCATAGATAATGAGAAGGGCATTTGGGCTCTGTGTTAACAGTCTGTTAACAACAGAATGCAGGACTGTACCAGGGGAATATACGCAGGTATCATGAAAACATGCGAGAATTCCCTGGGCAGACAGCAGATCTGCTCTGTAATAGTGATGTGACCAGTTTTACACCATCTATTATTCACAAACACTGCCAGTCCTCCTCCCTTTCTCTTACCGCTCTCCATCGTTCTGTCCGCGCGCAGTAAATCAAATCCATCCAGAGCCACGGTGGTATCCGGTGTTAGATTGGTTAGCCATGACTCCGTGAACATGATGCTACACTCCCGGAATTCTCTCTGATGCCGGGTAAGAGCCGCTAGCTCGTCCATCTTGTTGGGTAAAGATCTTACATTTCCCATAACGATGGACGGGAGAGTTGGTCTGTAACGTCTCTTTTTAGTCTGACACATAGCTCCAGCACCGTTCCCCCGTCGTCTCCTTCTTAGCTCACGGGGAATATCCGGGTTTTCTTCTAGTAGCATCGTCGTGTTGCGGAATGCTAACAGCTGATCCCTGGTGTAAACAATAGGACCGTGGCTGTGAACAGAGTTTCCAAAAGCGACTGTGAACAAAGTCCAAAAAAGCAGGAAAAGTAGAGCCAATTCGGTGGCTTTGTTTATGTCCATTGTGCAGTTTCCAAATTTACACGCATAGACTTAAAAAGAAAAAAACACAAAGTGCCGGAACACTATAAAATAAATAAAAAAAGCAAAAACTTAACGGGAGCTGCTGCAACAGGCTGCCACTTGGGCGGTGCCTAGGAGTACAAGTCTTTCCCAATCATCCCTAGTTGCCCAATCATTCAGCACCTCTTCACCACCACCGAGCCCCTGTCTGACCTCTTCCCTGAATCTTACACTACAGTCTTCCTCCTTCAGTTTCCACCATCTTATTCTTCTTTCAGTCCTCACTCTCCTCCTCTTTTTCTTCACCTCCAAAACCATCCTACAGACCACCATCCAATGCTGTCTAACTACACTGTCCCCTGCCAACACCTTACAGTCTCCAATCTCCTTCTGGTTGCATCTTCTGCATAGAACATAGTCCACCTTTGTGCACCTTCCTATACTCTTATACGTCACCTTATGATCCTTCTTCTTTTTAAAATACGTATTCATCACTGCCATTTCCATCCTTTTAGCAAAATCTACCACCATCTGCTCTTCCACATTCCTCTCCTTAAGACAATACCTACCCATCACTTCCTCATCACCTCAGTTCCCTTCACCTACATGCCCATTAAAGTCTGCCCCAATCACCAATCGTTCATTCCTAGGTACACCATCTACCACTTAATCTAATTCACTCCAGAATTTTTCCTTCTCCTCCATCTCACAGCTGACTTTTGGAGCATAGGCACTGATGACATTTATGATCACCCCTTCAACTTCCAGCTTCACGTTCATCACCCTTTTAGAAACTCTCTTTACCTCCACTACACTCTTACTGTACTCTTCCTTCAAGTCAAGTCAAGTCAAGAGGCTTTTATTGTCATTTTTGCTATACACAGTGGTACACAGTACACAGTAAAAACGAAACAACGTTTCTCCGGAACCCTGGTGCTACACTAAACAACAAAACAACAGCAGCATAGAGCTACAATACAAACATAAAGTGCATCGAGTGCAACCTGGTGCAAACAGTGCAAACAAAAAACAGTACAGACAGACATTGCAGACAGACAACACAAGACAAGACAAAAGACAAAAAAAAACCAAGTATAGCGCCGACTAGTAAACCTGCTGTATACTTGATTATACAGTACTTTGTAAGGAGAAATGTAAAAAACTATACCCAGGAGAGAATACAAACAGAACAGAACAATGTAGTGCAAAAAAAACAGCAGCAAGGAGGTGCAAAGACAGCATGTAAACATTCTACTGTAGTACAAGGTGCGAGTATAAATAATAATAAATAGATAAGTGGTGGTGGAGTGGATCGAAATAAGTGATGATTGTGTTTAGTCCAGGTTGTACAGTTCAGTAACACACATTTGAGTGAGTGTGTGTGTGACTGAGTGAGTGTGTGTGAGTTCTGTTTCAGTTCTGTGTATTAAGAAGCCTGATGGCTTGTGGAAAGAAACTGTTGCACAGTCTTGTTGTTGCGGCCCGAATGCTTCGGAACCGTTTTCCTGATGGTAGGAGTGTGAAAAGTGTGTGTGACGGGTGTGTGTGATCGTCCACAATGCTGTGTGCTTTGCGGATGCAGCGTGTGGTGTAAATGTCCATGATAGAGGGGAGAGAGATTCCGATGATCTTCTCAGCTGTCCTCACTATCCTCTGTAGGGTCTTGCGATCCGAGACGGTGCAATTCCCAAACCAGGCAGTGATGCAGCTGCTCAGGATGCTCTCAATGGTCCCTCTGTAGAACATGGTCAGGATGGGGGGAGGGAGGTGGGCTTTCCTCAGCCTTCTCAGGAAGTAGAGACGCACCCATAGAATCACCCATACACCATTTCTCTTTCCATCCACACCATGTTAAAACAGTTTAAACTGACTTTCAGTGTTCAGGGCCTTACTCCCTTTCCACCTGGTCTCCTGAACACACAACATGCCTACCTTTCTCCTCTCCATTATATCAGCTAACTCTCTCCCTTTACCCACATTTAAAGTACCAACCCGAACCTCCACTCTCCTCCACTTCTCCTTTTCCTGCAGTCTCTGTAGACGACTTCCTCCTCTCCTTCTCCTCCTTCGGCCAACAGTAGCCCAATTTCCACCGGTATCCTGTTGGCTAACAATACCTGTGGCAGTCGTTGTTAACCCGGGCCTCGATCGATCCGGTATGAAATTCTCATTTACGATCCGCATATTCGATTTGGCACGTTTTACGCTGGATGCCCTTCCTAATGCAACCCTCCCCATTTTCCCAGGCTTGGGACTGGCACTAAGAGTGCACTGGTTTGTGCAACCCTAATGGCTGTGTTTTATATATTTGTCAACACCAGAGGGTTAATTGTGTGCACCATGGTAGATTTTGGTGGTTGAATTGAAGACACTGATCATGTTAATGATTTCTCATAATGTCAGGGTTTCCCCTGCCACGCCCCCTCGGTGGCTGTCAGGGATCCCCCTGCCACGCCCCCTCGGTAGCAGTCACGCTGCCTCCGCTATGCCGCGCCGGCTTGATCCCCGACAGCTGTGGCTCGTTAAGGAATAGACTAAATAAACTCACGTTCTCGAGTCACAGGCTGTCGGTTCTTGAATGTCATGCTGGTGATTCCTGTGGCTGCTCGACCGCCAGCATTCCCCGCTGGTTCTGTCTCCGAACTCCGTTCTGTGTGGATGACTCTTAGCCGTTGGAGTTGAATCCCTATCTGGTCTCTGTAATATCTCAGGGTGGAGCCTGCATTTCCGGGGCCTCACCCTTGCCTCGAAAGGGCGTCTGCTCTTCAGTTCAACCAGCCCGGGATGTGAACGGCTCTCAGTGAGAGGAGTTTCCCTTGGGACCACAGGAGGATCCGGCCCGCCAGCCTGTACAGGGGGCGAGATCAAAGAACCCCCTGGCGGTCAACTTGTCTCCTCAGTCCATAGATGTTTGCAGACTGTTATAAAAAGAAGAGGGGATGGCGCACAGTGGTAAACATGGCCTTGTCCCAACTTTTTTGAGATGTGTTGATGCCATGTAATTTATTTTTCCCTTTAAATGATACACTTTCTCAGTTTTGATACATTTGAACATTTGATGTGTCATCTATGTTGTGTTCTGAATAAAATGTTGAAATTTGAAACTTCCACATCATTGCATTCTGTTTTTTTTTTTTTTTTCCACAATTTGTACAGTGTCCCAACTTTTTTGGAATCAGGGTTGTACATATTTGACACCATCTTTGACCAAAACTGGATATATAATTTTGAGATTCATTTTTTAACAATTAGGACAGCATGGAGACTTAATTACTTGAGAAACTGACACTTTTTTTACTTATAAAAAAAAATGTAAATGTTAACTGATCAAGTTGACATTTTTCATTGAAAGTTGACTTTTTTCTTCTTCTTTTTTCTTTCTTTCTTTTTTTTTTTAGATGCATTTCTTGTCAGGAACACCACAAACGTTACTGGTAAGATACTTCAAGATAACACTGATTCTATACACAATGAACACATAAACAACATGGAAACAGTCAAAGTCACATGTATGATTAGCATCCTTTTAAGTTTAATGAAATTACAAGAGACAGTGTAAAGACATCTGAGCAGTAAGTTGACCTAAAAATGACAAATGGTCTTGTCTTCATTTACTTGAAAAGAGGCTTCCCTTTTTGATATTTTTGAAGATTAAGAGAGCTTGGAAAATTGTGTTTATATAGTTTATGAACTTTGTAAATTATGAAAAGGATTACAAAAGGACTGTTTACAAAAGGACTTTATTGTTCACATCATAATGCAGCAGAAATACGTACATTATGCAAATTTTTACACACTCATATTACAATAGCGGTCAGTTAGCGGGTTAGTTTTGGCTTATCTTGCTGATACTATTATACTGTTATACTGTTATACTGTATACTGTTATTTTTTACTTTTGAGAATTATTTATATTTATAGTTGTAGCGAATTTAGCTCGCAAAGAAAAGGGAATATTTATAAGTAATTATAACGGGTTATAGTTACTCCTAAATATTTAAATTAAGTTGAATTGACGGTAATGGAATTAACGTTACACTTATTGGTCTGTTCGTCCGGCGAACAGACAGTATAATTTTATATTAATTCTATAAAAGAGGTATCTCCCTGGCCGAGAAAGACGCGATCCCCCTTTACTTTATACCGTACAATTAATAGAGCATGTAGTTCAGATCGAATGTTGCAGGAACCTTAAATGTGGCAATCAGAGACAATCACTTATGAAAATACGGCGTTTAATGAATGAGACAAACACAACATAAAACTAACTACACAAACAAAGAAACTAAAAGAAATAAAGAAAATAAAAATGAAAATAAAAATAAACAAAAAGTTAAAAATAGGAAAAGGGGGAAGAGAAAGGGAAAGAAGAAAGGAGAGAAAGGAAGGAAAGGAATGGCAAACTTCAACTTCAAATTAATCACATCCTAACTGAGAAATCGTCACGGAAATTAAAATTCGCCTTAATATAAATATTATAATATTAAAGGGTTCAAACTTAACACCCATCTAAATTAGTTTGGTAAACCGATTACTTGCATTGGTTTGTTGCGAGAGTCCGGATGCGGTAGACAAAAGAATCTTGGACGAGTCGGTTAGGATGGAGTCAGATGTTGTTCCAGCTTCTCCTGAAGATCAGAGCAGTTGTTGTTCTTGAAGATAAAGCTTGCTGGGAGATTTCAAAACAGATTTGAGATCTCGTCCCGAAGAGTCGCTGCTGGGCTGTTCTAAGCGTCCGACTCTCCGGGCCGTTCCGAGCCTTTCCGGTCGAGCCGAGTGATTAGTTGGGTTCAAGATGTTTTAAAGGTCCTGAACCCCACCCATCTTTGGGGGAATGGCCAATGCTACGGCCTGAAATTTCGGAGGGAAAAACTCCCTTTGTTCATGTGTTTGTGGGCATGGTTTCCAGGTTATATTCGCTTTGGAGAACTTAAAGTTTTATCCAAAGTGTATCAAGACAGTATGGTACATTTCATGATTGAATAAAATGCACCATTGTTTGAAAAATAAGGAACAGATAATTTTGCGGTCATTTGGATACTAAACATAAAGAGAAATTACAGCATTAGAACAGGGGTAAATTAACATACAGAGATCAGTAATTAAAGTATAACTGATGTTAATACAATGTTCTATTCTGATGTATACAATGCACCCTTGTTAGGAAAGAAAGAATAAAGCGAAGATAATGTTAAAACAACTTTGAAATCAAAAAGAAGAGACAACAATAAAACAGGGTTAGAAGAATAAGACTTTTAGAGTACCACTATAATTGGGGAGGAGATACATACAGGGTATAGGTTAATGTCGTGGAATGTGGAGCATCTTATTTATTTGTTTGATTAGTAAAAGTGTGCCCCATTGTGTCGTGTGTGTGTGTGTGTGTGTGTGTGTGTGTGTGTGTGTGTGTCACAAACAGTACTGGAGCCGAGTTTCAAGAGTGGATTGTTTTATGGTTGTTCCCTGTGAGGCCAACAAGAGTTCAGGGTTTGGTCCTGTTTCGTGTCTTCGGAGGGGGAGTGTGACACTGTGGGATACACCACCCCTAATAAAAGTTTCACCTTTTGATTGAGATGTAGATGTCATAGGTTAAAAGGAATGCCTGGGACATGAAATCTAAATGACCTGTGCCAGACGCTACATAGTACAAATTAGTAATCTTTTATACATTTGTTTAGTATTGCAAAAAAAAAAAAGTCACTAAAACGTAAACCTTTTTTTTTGTTTTGTTTTTTTACCACTGAGTGTAAGGGACTGTAAAATGAGAGGGATTAGAGAGTGCAAATGAGGAGTTATGCCTTGTGTGTGTGTGTGTGTGTGTGTGTGTGTGTGTGTGTGTGTGTGTGT
>JAAIIK010019581.1:104778-132408 GCA_014706435.1 Silurus glanis | reverse complement strand
TGTGTGTGTGTGTGTGTGTGTGTGTGTGTGTGTGTGTGTGTGTGTGTTGTTTCAAGTCAACTCCTGTCAAATAGGCTTTTATTGTTAATCCAACAAAATACAGTGCAGTATATGGTAAAAAGACACATTCCTCTAGGACCAAGGTGCTGCATAAGACAATATAAATTAACAAAAGTAACTTTTGTAACACAGAATTACACAAAAATGACTGGGGCATGACATAAAGAGCATGTGCACAACATTTAGTGCAAAAAGAGTAACATATACAATAGACACTGCAGCACCAACCGGTACAAAATGTTTGTGTTATTGTGGGTGGATTTGTCCATATAATGATAATTACTAATGTTTGTTAGTTACATAATTAAATAGGTACATAGTCTGGCTGTGAGGGCCTTAATGCTTCAGTACATTGGTTTCTTGTTTGCTTGATAATACCCACTGTTCCTAAATATTAGTCTTCTTAAATGTTTTAAATGTATCCCTATAATAATTTAATAATGAATAATAATACTGGAAATGTGTCCATGTATAAAAGTGTTGTTTTCGTGTTTCTTACAGAGAGTCCTATACCTGTGGTGATTATAAAGCCGGAGACACAAGTGTTTAGTGGAGAGACTGTGACTTTCATTTGTAAAATACAGAGAGGAAGAGACGCTGAGTGGAGTTATGTCTGGTATAGAGATTATAACATGTTCTACCCATACCACACAACACAGGAGTTCAACATCAGCTCTATTACAAACTCTTATCAAGGAAACTACACCTGCAGTGGGAGAAGACGCAGTGATTCTCAGATCACAGAGATGAGTGATCCTGTTACACTCACTGTATCAAGTAAGTGTATAAATGTATATTATTACTTATATACTGTATGTGAAAATTATTACTGGTTTTGGACTTTAGTGTAAAGCAAAATCTCATTATAACTATTTTCCCATTTTATCTGTTTACATTTGTTTTTACTTTTCTATTTTAAAGTAATCTATTAATTACTATAAACTAATGTTACCTTTTAGTGCTGTGTTTTTTACAATAAATCATTAAATAGTATAACATTAAATTCAGTGGCGGATGATTACCATTTTACTAAAGCAAGAAACCCATTTAAGACAACTCCAAACCTCTACACTACAAACACAACTGCACCTACATCATCTGGAGCAGTTCAGAACCAATATTCATCTAATAATGACAAAAAAACTTTTAAAATTTAAATAAAATACAACCATATTCACCAGAGACGATGATTGTTTATAGACAAAATCCATCCTCCTTTCTTTGCGCAGGAAGACTTCAATGACTCTGTCATAGAGGTGATCTCTGCTTTCAGTTCCACCAGAAAGTACTTTTCTATAGCCATGGAGGTCAAGGCTGCGAGTCGACTCTGTCCAGATGTATTCCTGGCATATGTTTTTATTCTCTTGAGGGTAGAGAATATCCGCTCGACAGTTGCAGTGGATATAGGGATAGTCACGATCAGACATGCCAATCTGTACAGCTGTGGCATGCTCTCAGATCTCTTTTTGGTGTAGGAGATCAGTGGGATATTTTCATTCAAAGTCTGTAATAGCATACATCACAGTCAATTCTGTTTTTAAACAGGACAGACTAATTACTGTTCCGTGGCTCTGCATCAAGCTGGAGAAGGCTGTATGTGGGAATTTTATCCGATATGTCTGAAACCGCTGGTATTCAAGGAGGGAGAGAAACATTAATTGTTTGTTATCTTGAAATCTATTCTGTATCTGGCAAAGAATGCTGTCCAGAACACTGTCGAGGAGTTGCTGGTAGTGTGCACGAATGTCTTCTTGCACTGGCCCTCTCCGTGCCCTGGGAGCACCCGAGATGCGCACAGTGGAGCTGTAGATAGCACCAAACCGGCCCCTCTCTCGCTCAATGGTTTCACAAAGCTCCTTTAGCCTTGCCAGACAGAATAGTACATCCAGTGATTTGTTCTGTAGTATTCTTAAAAGCACATCAGAATGCTCAAAAAACCCATTGAATGCTTGCAGCAAAAAACAAAACTCTAAATCATCCAGACGTGCATTAAATCCATCAGCACTACTCCTTGTCATATTCATCATGATGTTCCAGTATGTGGTTGAACACCTCCTTGAGAGCATCTCTTTTTTCGAAAACTGTACTAACCAATCTTGAGGTGTACTGCCAAACGAGGAAGACCAAGAGAAAGATCAGAGATCTACAGAAAAATGCAGCAAAGCCATTGAGGGGGACAAAAAAGATCTTGCATTCTTTAAGCTTTGAGACGTCTTGAGTCGGTACTAAATTCAGTTGATGTGCATAGCAGTGTATGAACAAGGCCATAGGTGCTCTCTCCTTAATTTTGGCCTGCACCCCATTTAGTCCAGATGACACGACTACTGCACCATCAAAACACTGCGCCGCAACTTTATCCAGACATTCATATTCCTCCAAGAAACGGACGATAAGAGCAGCAATGTCATCAGCTCGCCTGCCACTTGTAACATCTTCAAATGTGACAAACCGCTTCTTGACACCTGTCTCCATCACATAACGCAAGACCAGTGCAAGCTGCGCTGCGTTACTCACGTCTGTCTTCTCATCCACCATAACAGCGACAAAGGGTGCCTTATGAACCTCTTTTTTATCTCTTCTCCCAACACGTCACAAATGGCATTAATCAGATAATTTTGTATTCTCCCTGAAGTACCACAAAATACTTTGTTAGTGGAGAGATGGTAATGCAAGTCTGCATTGTTTTCAGAAAGAAAAGAAAGAAGCTCCATATAGTTCCCTCTGTTTGTGAATCCAGCACTTTGATCATTTCCCCTGAAATAAAGTTCCTGTTTACCCAAAAATATGACACAATCTATCAGTTTTCAATATTTCCCAATTTTTTTACCTTTTCATTGTGGAGCTCAGTTTCTCTGTGCACTTGTTCGTTGAGCTGGAGATCAACTCTGACATCCCCAAATGCTCTCAAAAGCCTGCAAGTGCACTGCTGTGGCTTGGAGTTGCCCTGCTGCCTTGGTTAGACAACTCAAGTTTGCAATTTCCAAATAACAGGCATTCCCAGCAGTATAATTTGCACCGTTCCTCAGAGGCTAAGAAATGCTAGCTAGCTTCGGGGTTGGCCGACCTCTCCTCACGATGTCTAGCTTTTCTAAAAAACGTCCGCCTTGGAAATGGATTTTTAATTATGTCCGTGACAAAGTCATTTTCCCCTCCGACATCAGCCATTGTGTGTGTAAAAATTCTGATCACTTCATTTGTGTTTTGCAACCAATTAGAGGATGGAAAAATGCTGACGATATTCTGGGCCAGCTAGCTGGCCCTGTGAGGTGAATATGAATCTGATTGGTTTAAGAAACAGACCCATTTCCTATTGAGACTAAGGTAAAAAGAGCCAGCAGTATTAACTTTGCAGGTCCTGAGCAAATTAGATTGACATGGCAGCACATAGAGGCTGAAACCTGATTGGACAAAAAAAATCTAACATCCACATACACATACTGGAAGCAGTGCACCCAAGAGAAATGCTACGAAATGAAGAGAATAAACTGGTGGGAACAATTTAATACAATTTCATGAAACAAATATCAGAATTTAGGTTGTAAATGTAGATCAGTGCTTCTGATAGTGTTTAGGCCAGCAGAGAAGACTTTACTGTTCCTGACTGCCTGCCACTGATTAAATTATTTAATTAAATAATAATAATAATGAATAATAATTGAATAAATATTCTGTATTCTTATATACATTTATATAAATCCATATGCACACTTATTTACATATATTAAGGTAAATACAGTTCTTTGTCATTTCATATCAACAGAAAAACCTAAACCGACAGTGATTGTGACTCCTCAGAGCTTCATCTACACTGGAGACAGAGTTACTCTGAACTGTAATCTGCAGTCTACTGGATGGAGCTTTTTCTGGTACAAGTATCAGAAATTAAATCCCTTAAATACCAACCCACTCAGTGTGACAATCTCTAATGAAGGACAAACAACATACTACTGCAAAGCACTCAGGGGAAACTACGAGTCAGAATTCAGTTCTCCAATCATAATTACAGTGAAAGGTACGTCATGTTATAGTATCTTAAATATGTAATATCTTAAATATGTAATATCTAAAGGCCTAAATTCAGGTTGTCTCTGCTATGAGGAGATTCAGCAGGGGCCAAGGTGTCCCTATACTGAACCGTCTGGACAGATGGTTTTCTTTAAGCCAAAATGTATGAAAAGACCCTTAGTGTTATCTTACAGCATGTGGGGGATACGCGCTGTGTTCTTAAATCAAGTATGGAATGTGGTCCAGGATGCATGCCCCCTGGGGAAAAGACCTCGGACCCGTTCCCTATATGTTAAGATGAAATTGAGCGCTGGTACATCTGGAATATATTTAGTGTGGACAAAGACAGGCTTCTCTTTATGTTAAACACTATGGCGAAATAGGCTCACATACATTTGTTTTACATTAAGAGGCAGACCCAGAGAACGGGCAAGTATTTAACTGTGTGTAACTATGAATCGGGAGTCAGACATTTGAATCAGAGCGCGCTGACTCCAAGCTGAACCGGAAAGCTTGTAAAGATGCTGTATTTCTGTGTTGAATAAAACGCTATTTACACGAAATATCTGTGTCTACGGAGATTCCTTCCAGCCGACAGCTACACTCCATCAAGACAACAAATATACATCAATGTTCTCTACATTTTCGCATTTAAAGTCTGTTAGAAATAAATCTGAATTATTTTGACATCTATTGCATTTGTGTAACTATGTAACATTAAAATGATGTGTACATGTATTGCATATGATGACATTTTTATATTTTTTATAGCGAGACCAAAGCCTGTAGTGAAAATACACCCAGCTGAGAATGTGTTCATTGGGGAAACTGTCACTCTCACATGTGACATACAGACTGGAGGATCCTGGAAGTATCACTGGTATAGAAATAATGAAGAAATCCTTGATGCTGCAGGAGAGAGAACATATATGATAAGTAATGTTAAAGCCTCTAATAAAGGTGCTTATAGATGTGAAGGTACTCAGTCATCAGATCCAAAATACACACGGAGCAGTGATGCAGTTACACTGACTGTATCAGGTGAGTGTGTTTTATCTCACATATTGTCTATATTCCATTAGCTTTTAAGAGTGTAGACATACATTTCTTATATGTGACCACAAACTCCATTATTGGAAACTGCATCATTTTAGCGTAATAATTAAATATTTATGTACCCTCTGTACCCCAATCACTACACTAGACTGGCATTACTACACACTTTTGTGTAGTAATGTATAGGCAAAACAAAAACTGTTATAAAAAAAAAGACAAATTTTACATTTGTCAAGCATTTTCAACACATCTTTCACTGAAGATTACAGTTGTAGATTTGCATTTTTGTTACAATTCTCCAAAATATTGTTTTTGCTCTACACCCATAAAATAATGATATATAGTATAGAAAGATTAGAATGCTGCATCATCATATTTCTGCCCCCTTACAGTGAATCTTTACATTTAATATCCGTATTTTTATTCTCATTGTGTGTATACAATTCTTTTTTAACAGTAGACATAAATTGTTTGTCATCATCACAGAGAGAGTATTGCACTGGTTTACTGAGACGTGATTAATTCAGTAAAGATGACTTCACTTTCTAACATTATATTTAATTTTTAACAGAAAAACCTGAACCTGAACTCACATCAGACCTTAAAGGAGCTGCACTGACAGGAAACCCAGTGACTCTGTACTGTACACTGAAGCTGAAGTCTGCTGGATGGAAGTTTCACTGGATGAAAGACACACTGAGACGTGATACTGAGACTGAAACACACTCCTACACCATCAGATCAGTTAGTGTCTCTGATGGAGGTCAGTACAGATGCAGAGCTGGAAGAGGAAACCCAGTCTACTACACACATTACAGTGATGCACTCTGGGTAACTGTTATTGGTGAGTCACAAAGTCTGAGTATGTGACTGCATTACACAAACAAGTCAACAGATAACAGAGCTGTGTAATAACACACAATGATTTCTATTTACACACCTACATTCAGAGAAGAAATACATTTCCCCAAGTATTATGCTCAAGTGTGAAAGAGTGAAGAGAAGGAGGTTTAAACTTTTATACAGGACACATGAAGTACTGTTATCAGTACTTTTATATATGTACTTAAATGTGTATATTAATTAAACTTTAACTAAGGTCAACACTAAAAAAGAAAAAAGTTATGAAAGGTGATCTGGACCAGCTACTACTACTACTTCTTCTTTGGCCATGCCATACTTTAAAATGCTAACTTAAGTAGGTTTATCATTATGTGGGTTATTATAAATAATATAATTATAGACACCCTGTCTATATCATTCAGGACTTTTAGTATTTTGTTCAGTAATTTATTTACATTAACACACTTACTCACTATTTGGAATAATGAAAATTTTTGCCAGCGCTGTACAGTAAAATGGGGGTAACGTAATTTCTATCTAGCAGCTGCGATTGCTGTTATTATGAACAAACTTTTACTTTTTTAATTTTTTTAATTTTTCTAGTCGTCACGGCACTTACACTGTTTGAAACTGGCTGAAAATCTTTAAATGGTGCTGACGTGAATCAGCAGAATAAGGCTCTGTTTATTTTAATAATACTTTATAATCAAAATACATGAGGACAGCTCACATAGCTTCATCACAAGCTGAGTTTTCTTTGGTGCCTGTTTAGCTTCTCGCTTAGCAACCTCTGAGGGATGCAATTATTTCAGTGCAACCGAAATGCATTTAGATGGTGGGAACTCACATTAAACGGTGATATTAACTGGTTTCACTTCAGGTAAGTAACAGTTATTTATATCAAATGGACAAAAAGCGTTGTCTTATGCTTCCCGTCTTGATTTGTGAACTAGTTTATATATATTAGGATTATTGAGGCCCCCCCATTCAAGCCCGGGGCCGAGGCAATTATCTGCTCTGCCTATATCTAGTGCTGACCCTGCTAAAGTTGAATCTTCTTATAGTAGGATAAACAGGATAGCCCACACACTGTAATTCAGATATGAATAAATAGTGTCGATGTCAGCTATCATTACAGTAATCTGATTATTTCTAGTGCTGAGACTGTATTTAAAATTTTGATCTACATTTTCCTCATCAGTAGTGGTTGCTGTCTGAGAGAGTTTTTGTGTTTAGTTTTTAAATGTTAATACTTGTTTAAATAAGAGAGTTGGAAATATATTTCTATATAGAAACTAATGATATTTTTGTTTTTTTACAGAGAGACCTAAGCCTGTGGTGATTATAAAACCTGATACACAGGTGTTCAGAGGAGAAACTGTGACTTTCAGGTGTGAAATACAGAGAGGAAGAGACACTGAGTGGAGATATGACTGGTATAAAGATGATAACACACTCAACCCAAAACAAACAACACAGGAGTTCAGCATCAGCTCTGTTCCAGACTCTTCTAGGGGGAAATACACCTGCAGTGGGAGGAGACGCAGTGACAATCAGATCTCTGAGATGAGTGATCGTGTTACTCTAACTGTATCAGGTAAGCGTATAAATGTATGTTATTACTTATATACTTTATGTGAAAATTATCACTGGATTTGAATTTACTTTTCAGTGCTGTGTTTTTACAATAAATCACTAAATAGTATAACATTAAATTATATAATTAAATAATAATAATGAATAATAATTTTATACAGAGGGGGAGTGGTGGCTCCAGCGGTTAAGACGCTGGGTTATAGATCGGAAGGTCTGGGGTTCAAGCCCCGGTATCGCCATGCTGCCACTCTTGGGCCCTTGAGCAAGGCCCTTAACCCTCTATGCTCCAGGGGACCCTTACGAGAAAAATAAATCAAGGACCGTGACGTCGGAGCGACGTGGGGCCGCCTTCCCGTGGGTTTACCACCTGCAGGAGGGACCGTAAGGGACCGTAAGGGACCGGTGCTGAGAGGATCGGGCAGCAGTCGAAGGCGGGGGTCTTGACAACCCGATCCCTGGACACGAAGAAGTATCTAGGGAATCCGCTTAGACTGCTGCCCCCGCGACCCGAATTACGGATAAGCGGGAGAAGATGGATGAATGAATGAATGAATAATTTTATACATATGTGTTCTTATACAGATTTATATAAATCAAAATGCACAATTATGTACATAGATTAGGGTAAATACAGTTCCTTGTCATTTCATATCAACAGAAAAACCTAAACCTACTGTGAGTGTGACTCCTCAGAGCTCAGTCTACACTGGAGACAGAGTTACTCTGAACTGTAATCTGCAGTCTACTGGATGGAGCTTTTCCTGGTACATGAATCAGAAATTAAATTCCCCAAATACCAACCCACTCAGTGTGACAGTCTCTAATGAAGGACAAACAACATACTACTGCAAAGCACTCAGGGGAAACTACGAGTCAGAATTCAGTGCTGAAGTCAGAATTATAGTGAAAGGTATGTCATGTTATCTACATTATCACTATGTTCCCATTTTAACACTGTAAGAAATAAATCTTAATTATTTTAACATCTGTTGCATTTGTATAACTATACCTATTTAAATAATTAACATTAAAATTATGTGTACATGTACTGCATATGATATTATTTTTTTTATTTTATTTATTTATTTTTATAGCGAGACCAAAGCCTGTAGTGAAAATACACCCAGCTGAGAATGTATTCATTGGGGAAACTGTCACTCTCACATGTGACATACAGACTGGAGGATCCTGGAAGTATCACTGGTATAGAAATAATGAAGAAATCCTTGATGCTGCAGGAAAGAGAAAATATATGATCAGTACTGTTAAAGCCTCTAATAAAGGTGCTTATAGATGTGAAGGAACTCAGTCATCTGATCCTAAATACACACAGAGCAGTAATGCTGTAAGACTGACTGTATCAGGTGAGTGTGTTTTATCTCTGATATATAGTATAGAGAGATTAGAATGCTGCATCATCATATTTCTGCACCCTTACAGTAAAAATCTACATTTAATATCCATATTATAATTCTCACTGTGTGTATCAAATTCAGTTTTAACAGTATACATAAATTGTTTGTCATCATCACAGAGAGAGTATTGTACTGTTTTCCTGTAGAAGTGATTAATTCAGTAAAGATGACCTCACTAACATTATATTTAATTTCTAACAGAAAAACCTGAACCTGAACTCACATCGGATCTTAAAGGAGCTGCACTGACAGGAAATCCAGTAATTCTGTCCTGTACACTGAAGCTGCAGTCTGCTGGATGGAAGTTTTACTGGATGAAAGACACACAGAGCCGTGAGACTGAGACTGAAACACACTCCTACACTATCAGATCAGTCAGTGTCTCTGATGGAGGTCAGTACAGGTGCAGAGCTGGAAGAGGAAACCCAGTCTACTACACACACTACAGTGATGCACTCTGGATAAATGTTATTGGTGAGTATGTGACTGCATTACACAAAGAGGTTAACAGATAACAGAGCTGTGTAGTAAAACACAATAAGTTATATTTACACACCTACATACAGAGTTATATTTACACACCTACATACATTTTTCCCAGTATCATGCTCAAGTGTGAAACAGTGAAGAGAAGGAGGTTTAAACTTTTATACAGGACACGAGTGTAAAAAAAAACTGTAGGATCAAAAAGAATGAGGTGTGTGTGTGTGTAATAAGTACAGAAATGTTTTATGATTTATCTCTGAAACAATGCATCACTTCAAAAACACAAACTTTTTTCTGAATATTTTCTTAACCAAATTAAGACTTAATATAATGGTGTCATACATTTCAATATAATTATATGAATATATGAATTTATTAACAGGTGAATCTTCTCCAGTGTCTCTGTTCATCAATCCCAGCAGAACTCAACACTTTACTGCTGACTCTCTCTCACTGAGCTGTGAGGACCAGAAAGACTCTACAGGATGGAAAGTGAGAGGATACACACAAAATGAGGCATCAATCATTTCTTCATCAGTTTCAGGATCTACATATAACATCATCTCCCTCTCTCAATTACACACTGGAGTTTACTGGTGTCAGTCAGAATCTGGAAGACGCAGTAATTCGGTCAACATCACAGTACACAGTGAGTCTTCATCACTTCTCATCAGTAGTATTTAATACAAAAACGAAGCCTAACATAACTTTTTTTTTTTATTGAGAATGACATGAAAATGAATTATTGTTATAGACCTAACTGTAGAAAGTGCAAAACAAAGATACAAAACTCTATATAGTCCCTGGCTGAATAAATAAACACAGCAATAACAGAACATTTTCTAGATTTATATTTAGAAAGGAACGTATGTGGTGATATTATTTGTGAGCTCAAAGTAGCCAATGAACAGTGTAATTTTTATATGTGTAGCAGTAATGTACAAAAAGATCTTAATTTGCACAAATGCTCAGATAATTTATTTATTTTAGAATAATTCTGTAGCCACCAACTTACCTTATATAAAGGGCTTTTATTAAAGAATGGAGAGCTTTGGAATGCAGTACAATCGAATGTGACTATTTTTGATTGCTCACATCTTCCACAAACTCTTAATCATAAATATGAGTTCATACATAAATGTTACAGGGAACAGGATAACAGAGGTTTGTATTTCAGCTGTATGTCTCTAATAGGTGTATTTCACAGACATGGTGTGTGCAATGTTGTGTTTCTTTTTCCTACAGGTGGTGATGTGATCCTGGACAGTCCTGTCCATCCTGTGACTGAGGGACGTCTTCTGACTTTACGCTGTTTATATCGTAAAACAACAGCTGGCGTGGGTTTCTATAAAGATGATTCAGTTCTTCAGAGCAAGACTACATTAGACATGACCATCAGCAGTGTGTCAACGTCAGATGAAGGTTTCTACCACTGTAAACATCCAGAGAGAGGAGAGTCACCGAAAAGCTGGATTTCAGTCAGAGGTGAGAAATAATTTTCATAAATGACTATGCTGGAGTCATTTATTTTAGTTATTCAACTCGTGAAACTCGTGTATTAAATAAATTCAGTGCACACAGACTGAAGTAGTTTAAGTATTTGGTTCTTTTAATTGTGATGATTTTGACTCACATTTAACAAAAACCCACCAATTCACTATATCAACAAATTAGAATATGGTGACATGCCAATCAGCTAATCAACTCAAAACCCCTGCAAAGGTTTCCTGAGCCTTCAAAATGGGGAAGACAGCTGTCCCGAAGACAATCATTGACACCCTTCACAAGGAGGATAAGCCATGTACATTCATTGCCAAAGAAGCTGCTGTTCACAGACTGCTGTATCCCAAGCATGTTAACAGACAGTTGAGTGGAAGGAAAAAGTGTGGAAGAAAAAGATGCACATCCAACCGAGAGAACCGCAGCTTGAGAGGCTTGTCATACAAAATCGATTCAAGCATTGGGGTGAACTTAACAAGGAATGGACTGAGGCTGGGGTCAAGGCATCAAGAGCCACCACACAAAGATGTGTCAAGGAATTTGGCTACACTTGTCGTATTCCTCTCGTTAACCCACTCCTGAACCGCAGACACATCAGTGGCGTGGTACCTGGGGTAAAGAGAAGAAGAACTGGACTGTTGCCCAGTGGTCCCAAGTTCTCTTTTCAGATGAGAGCAAGTTTTGTATTTCATTTGGAGCATTCTAGAGTCTGGAGGAAAAGTGGATAAGCTCAAAGCCCTAGTTGCTTGAAGTCCAGGGTTAAGTTTCCACATTCTGTGATGATTTGGGGTCCAATGTCATCTGGCAGTGTTGGTCCACTCTGTTTTTTGAAAACCAAAGTCACTGCACCTTTTTACCAAAACATTTTAGAGCGCTTAATGCTTCCTTCTGCTGACCAGCTTTATGGAGATGCTGATTTCATGTTCCAGCAGGATTTAACACATGCCCACACTGCCAACAGCACCAAAAGTTGGTTAAATGACCATGGTGTTGGTGTGCTTGACTGGCCCGCAAACTCAACAGACCTGAACCCCGTAGAGAATTTATCTGGTATTGTCAAGAGGAAAATGAGAAACAAGAGACCAAAAAAATGCAGATGAGCTGAAGGCCACTGTCAAAGAAACATAGGCTTCCATACCACCTCAGCAGTGCCACAGATTGATCACCTCCATGCCACACCGAATTGAGACAGAAAGTAAAGCAAAAGGAGCCCCTACCAAGTATTGAGTACATACAGTAAATGAACAGACTTTCCAGAAGGCCAACAATTCAATAAAAATGTAATTTTTTTTTATTTATTGGTCTTATTAAGTATTCAAATTTCTCGAGATAGTGAATTGGTGGGGTTTTGTAAAATGTGAGCCAAAATCATCACAACTAAAAGAACCAAAGACTTAAACTACTTCAGTCTGTGTGCAATGAATTTATTTAGTAGACAAGTTTCACAATTTGAGTTTAATTACTGAAATTAATTAACTTTTCCACGATATTCTAATTAATTTTGACGCACCTATATTAAATTTTTCAAGCTATTTAAAGGTTACTCAAATGTTATATATTACTCTTTGGAATTTATGGCACATACATCTCTTTTATTTAATTAAATTCACAATTTTGGAGTTAAATGAGTATGTTATGTTGTATTTAGAGTTCTCTAGACCAGAAAACATGCTGAGTGTTTGTTAAGGCTGGAAGACTAGACTCTGAGTTTTAGAGGATTATAAATGCATATGCATAATGCATTTTAAGAACTGACACTTTATTACTTAAAGCCAACCATCTGCAAGCTGTTAAATAATACAGCACTGTCCACAAGAAAGTCTGTTGTTTATAATAATTGTATTATTTTCTATATTTTACATCATCAATAAAAAAAAAAACCCTTAAAATATGTTTTAATGCTGAGTTGAATCAAAAATTGATTATGACCAGGAAATTGATGCTTTTAATATGATTGATATTCATTTATTTTTTATTATTACTGTTGGTATTGTTTGTTACTCTTGCTATTATTATTATTATTATTATTATTATTATTATTATTATCCTAATATTTCTTCCTTCAGTTCAGCCACCAGGAAAACCTTCAGTACTGAAGATCCTCAGCAGTCTAGTGGTGGTCTCACTGTATGTGCTGGTGACCATCATTCTGGCTGTGAAATGCTACAGAGCTCGAAGTAAGAATGCAGAAAGTGTTCATTAACCACAAAATAAAACCCTAATATTTAATAAGAAGCTAATTTGAAGTGCTGATGATTGTGTATTTTACAGCTGAACCTGGCGAGGACATCAGACCATACAGAGTGATAGAAGCTGACACATCTGTCTGAGCGTTAAATGTCACGATTTTGTCTCATAATCCAGCTTTTAATTAACAACAGCTCCCAGTGTAACAAAGAACACATTCGGTCAGGGGTTGGATTTGTTGTTTCATATTTTGGCTGCTAGATGCCTTCAATGCTCATTCATCTCTTCTTCTCTGTATGCTCATTATGCTGCCACCTGCATCCACTTCTCCACTAAATAAATCCTCCTGTTTTCTTGTACCTTTGCGTGGTGGTTGATGATGCGTGGTCAGTCCTTTGTGTCTTGTGTAAGTTCTTCCTCATCTCCAGACATTTGTTCGAAACAAATCTTTAAATTTCTCCTCAAACGAGTCCTCCTGCGCAATTACTACACGGGGGAAATAGGACGCAGGTGGCAGTGACAACATGCAGAGAAAACAGCTTGAGTAACCAATTCTGACCTCTAGTGGCCAAAAATGAAACAACAATACAAATCCTGTCTGTTCAGAAAGTAAGATTTTAGTAATAAGTGACTAATCAGGCGTTATGATTTTTCAGAGATTGCTTTAGCTGATTTACTGTATTTGTATAACTTTTATGCATTTTTCTTTTCACTATTTAACCTTTTCTTTTTTCTTTTTTTTTTACTATAGCCAAAATTAAAATTTCTTCTTATTCTATAGCTAAAATTTTTAATTGACTTAAATACATTTGTAGTATGATTTAAACGTTATTTGTGGCGAGAGTACGGAACATGTTGAGAGAAGCGTGGAGAAGTGGCGGTACATGCTGGAGAAAGGGGGAATGAAACCCTGTAGGAGCAAGACAGTATATATGTGGCATGAGTGAAATGTATATGCAAGTGTGAAAGGGAAAGTTTATAAGACTGTGGTGAGACCTGCTCTGTTGTACAGTTTATAGATAGTGACATTGTCAAAAAGACAGAGGGCGAAAGCTGGAGGTGGCAGAGTTGGAAGTGGAAGATGCTGCGATTTTCAATGGGAGTGGTGATGATTGACAGAATTAAAAATGAGTTAATTAGAGGTGCTGTGCGTGTAGGACGCTTTGAAGACAAAGTGAAAGAGGCACAAATGAGATGGTTGGACATGTGCAGATGAGGGACATATCAGTATATGTGCACAGGGTATATCAGTAGGAGAATGCTGAGGTGGAGCCGGTGGCAGGAGGAAAAGAGGAAGGCCAAGGAGGAGATCTATTGATGTGGTGTGGGAAGACATGCAAGTGGTTGGTTTGAAAGATGCAGATGTACAGTAGAGGACAGAGTGATATAGAGAAGAATGAGCCGGTGTGGTGACCCTTATGGGAGCAGCAGAAAGAAGAAGGTTAAATAGGATGCTTAATTTAATATAGATTTTTTCTTCTTTTTAACGTGCTTTTGTTTTAACATTTAAATAAATACGTCATGATAAAGTTTGTCAAAATGTTCCTTCTTTGTTTCTTTCTTTCAAAATAAATTACCAGTGGGAATTATATCTCACAAAAACACCCGGAAACTATTAAACATATTGATTATGAGTTTGTGTTGACCCACAAAACTGTGTTTAGTTCCCTGTCTTCTCATAAGGGTGCATCCGTGCGCTCATTACATGCGCTTAAAAACCTCCTCAAACACACGCTTCTACCGGTTCTCCACATGAAACTCGCAAGTGTTTTTTACTGCCCTGAAAAAGCTCATTTAATTGCCGTGTGACAGTTTTAAAGTGGAAAAATAACGTACAACAGGCTTCAGTTAAGAATGTAATGCCGCTGGTGAACCTGCGTTTGAATTATTATATCTTTTGGTTTTTCATCACTATATGCCGTAGGGGTAAAACATCCAGTTACAGTTCTGAGAAACTGGTGCTGCCCAGTCCTTCATGTTAGAAAGTGTGTTACCCCTATGCCAAGTTTCCTATGTAGGCAGTGATGTATTGATTCAGAGTACTGAAGTCTATCTGATCTGCGTTCCCCTGCTTCATGCACTCTAAGCCTGGATAAGTTGAGTTTACTGATTGCCCTAAAAGAAAAAAGAAGTAACGTTTACTTGATAAACTTGAGTTTCACTTGAGTGAACATAACAAAAATTTAAGATGTTCAAACAATTATTTTCACTTAAATAGACCAAGTGCTTTTTACTATCTTGTTCTGTCAAATTACTCCACTTAACTTTATACTATCCACAATTTATATACAAAAGCAAGTAAACGACAAATATTTTTTTTTTCCTTTTATTTCTACTTAACTTTTAATTTCAAAATACAAACAAGTGAAGAAACAAGTTTGCTAATTTTTCCACACGTTTTAAAAAAAAAAAAGAAATACCTGCTGGACAAAATGGAAAATGTTTTACAAACATTTTGGATAGTTCTTCTGCAGAGTTGTACAGTTCCATCACTGAATTCCCTTCCAAAATCACGCACAGTCAGGAAGGGTTTAGTTGTGAATTGATATGAGTCATGTCAATGACATCCTAACAAAGAAAGAAACAGATTGACAAGATGACATTATCATTACAGTTATTTAATGCTGTTTTGTCAACTAAAATATACATGTACATAACGTTATAAAACATGGTTTAAACCTTCTTTCCTTCTTTTGAATTCACCACCAGATTTACTAAACTGTGGTCATCCTGTCTGCTCGGCTAAAAGCATGTTGTGGAAGCTATGTCTCGAACTCACAGGGGTTAAACTGGACAGTGTCTGCTGCAAGCAAGTGAGGAAAAAAAACTAGTTTTCTATGCTTGCAATCAGTCCCTTGATGGGATAAAATGAGAACAATAAATAGGCGACTGAAAGGCTTTGGAACTCTCCTCACAGTCATTCAAGTGCAATCTTGCTCTTCTCTCAAAATCTTGCATGTTTAAAAAGAAATTTCCTAAATTGTTTAAAATAAGCTATGTCTACCGAATTTGCCTGTTTGTCTTCCTTTCTCTTTTCAGATGTCACAACAAGTACCTTTCTAGCGGTCTCTCTTATCACTTCTGCAGCAGTTGCCCAATCATCCAGCACCTCTTCACCACCACCGAGCCACTGTCTGACCTCTACCCTTAATCTCTCACTACAGTCTTTCTCCTTCAGTTTCCACCATCTTACTCTTCAGTCTTCACTCTCCTCCTCTTCTTTACCTCCAAAGTCATCCTACAGACCACCATCTGATGCTGTCTAGCTACACTGTCCCCTGCCAACACCTTACAGTCTCCAATCTCTTTCAGGTTGGATCTCCTGCATAGAATTTAGTCCACCTGTGCACCTTTCTCTACTCTTATAAGCCACCCTTTGCGCCTCCTTTTTCTTAAAAGAACATATGAATCACATTTTGAACCTGTGGTTTAAAAATCAGATTTGAATAATCCTCAAACTCATTATTTTGTAGAACACGATGTGTTAATGGGGAAAAGGTGTCTACATGCTGCTGATATTTGGTGGAAAGTATTTTAGGTGGTGGGTCCATTTACCCGACTTGTGCGAGAGTTGCGGATCCAAGTTGCGGATGTTTTTGTTTGCCATTTTAGCCTTGGTCCACACTCAAGTTTATGCCGGTACTGTTCTATACATATCTCAATATAACTGAGTTTTTAAAAACCCGTTGTTGTTGTTCCATTCTTAATCTTTCATAATACCAGATACACTCACATCCACCTTACATCCACTACCCTGTGGAAACCATCAATACTATACAAAAATGCAATACAACAATGGGTGGCATTACAGAAAGAGAGAGAGGCTTTTCGAATATGGAGGGTAAATCCCATTTTACTAAAGCAAGAAACCCAGTTAAGACTCCAAACCGCTACACTACAAACACAACTGTGCCACTTACATCATCTGGATCAGTTCAGAATCAATATTTGTCTAATAACATGACAAAAACATTAAAAATGTAAATAAAATACAACCTACTCACCAGAGATGCAGACTCATAATTTGCACCGCTCCTCAGAGGCTGTAATCCAGTGGTACCGCTCGTATTCACTGAAATGGAAGTGGTAAACAAACCCTTTTCCAGGCTGAGACAAGCTAGCTAGCTTCAGGTCTGGCCGACCTCTCCTCACGATGTCTAGCTTTTCTTGAAATGGATTTTCAAGTATGTCCGAGACCAAATCAATTTC
Source organism: Silurus glanis (assembly GCA_014706435.1). Taxonomy (NCBI): domain Eukaryota; kingdom Metazoa; phylum Chordata; class Actinopteri; order Siluriformes; family Siluridae; genus Silurus; species Silurus glanis. The sequence continues at coordinate 115,051 of JAAIIK010019581.1, read as the reverse complement.
TCTTCCTCCGTAGACATAAAAAAAGTCTAACTTTTTTTTTAATGTGTGCAGCGCTCTACAGATGTGTTTTGCCAGTCGAACTTGGCTATAAGAGTTTTCCTCTGACCAACCAATCAGAGGACGGAAAAATGCTGATGATATTCTGGGTCAGCTAGCTGGCCCTGTGAGGCAAATTTGAAATCTGATTGGTTAACCTGTTAGCATTTGCCACAGATTTTGGGACTCACAGCTGAAAATGCCATGCCTAACTTTAAATGTTAACAGTTCCTGACAAAATGTACTACATAGACAATGTAAATAGATTTAAAAAGATGACAGTTTGCGCTTTACTGTCCATTATTCAAAGTTGATATTGCTCAAAAAGATAATGTTATAGAAAGCTATAGATGATGAAGTACTGTGAATAATTTACTTGAATTTTTTTTTCCACATATATAAATACATGAAATTAGTAATGTAGCAATCCATAAAAGTAATTGGTTAAAGTGTCTTATGAGTTTATATTTTAAAATGAATGAAGATATCATGAAAAATGCGATTCCTTCAAACATTTATCTGAGACTATGTCTTTATATTTCACATTTTATGAATATTTTCATGGCAAATTATATTCCTACAAACATTTATCTAAAACTATGTCTGATCCTTTTCTCCCTCCCCCTGTTTGTGAGACACCTGCTAAACTCAGGTGGCCATTCATACTCTATTCATACAGTCTGCATAGAAATTAATAGCTGACCATTAAAGGCTTTTTGTTATACATGTTTGGCTATTGATGGTGAGTTGGCATTCATATTGATGGCCAGGTAGCAGACAAGCTATTGGTTAACAGTCATGGCCATTCATATTGATGTCCAACCATTCAAATCTCAACAATTCTCACACACACACACACACACACACACACACACACACACACACACACACTTACTTTTCAATCATTTCTCTTATAAAAAACAAACGGGCAGTAAAACCTATAACATTGTATAAAACTGTAAAGGCAGATATGTTGTAACTTACAGACTTTGCAGAACTGAAAGCTGCATCACTTCCTGGGGCGTCACTGCACGTGCTCCTATGTTTGCCACTAAGAGTTTGTAAAGTGTAATCAAACTAAGACTCACCCACGCGGGGAATAAAATCCTCCGATATATTGTTAGAATCCTGCACTCATTGGCTACATTTTCCATCAATCATTTTGTTTCCACAATGCTACTGGCTGGAAATAAAAGTTTTGAAATAATAGGTGGTGCAGAACAGACACCTGCCTATAGAGTGTATACTGAAGCCTGAGATTTCTGCCTCTTTTTTTTTTTTTTGTGTGTGTGGTCTCATTTGTTTTGTAACACCATATTCTACCAGCCATTATTATTATTTTTTTTTACCAGCAAGTTTTTTTATGCAAAAGTTATTCCGAAACATATACAGACAATACACGGTGACGTAACCAAAAGAATAACCATCTAAATTACAACACTATTGAAGCAAAAATCCTTTACAGCATGTTGTTCAGTGGAGCCTTATCTTTCCTAATAAACCGGGATTAGCAGCAGTGGATGTGTTTGTGACTCGTTATTACAATAAATGTGTAAGTACTGCATTTTTTAATGTATGTTGTTTGTATGTACTGCTTACACAAATTCAGCAAATAAATTTGATATACGTTTTCCATTGAAAAACAGTTATCCAAAAGCGATGCTTGCAGCTTACAGCTTTAGAATGATGTATAGTTAGTCATGATTACTCTTCTCCCTTTTTATTTAATCTATTGCTAAACATTAACACCTGAGAACAATGGGATATCGGTCGCACGGGTGCGGCGCTGAAGGCTAAGAGGTTAAAGAAACAGAGCTACTTCTTAAGGAGACTATGGTAAAAGGCCAGTAGTACAGTCTTTGAAGGCCCTGGGCAGATTAGATTGACATGGCAGCAAATAGAGGCTGAAATCTGATTGGACAAAAAATCTAACATCCACATACACATACTGGAAGCAGTGTAGCCAAGAGAAATGCTACGAAATGAAGAGAATAAACTGTTGGGAATAAATTAATAAAATTTTATGGAAGAAATATTATAATTTAGGTTGTAAATGTAGGTCAGTGCTTCTGATAGTGTTTAGGCCAGCAGAGAAGGCTTTTCTTTCCGTGACTACCCGCCACAGACTAAATGTTTATTTGTACTTGCATACACTATTAACTTAACCATTACATTGATTGTGTATTTCTCATTTCAAAATTCTCAGAATACCAGAATTCTAGTAAAATTAAATTCCAGTGTGAGTGTGATTCAGTTCATGTCCTGGAGCACCATATCTAGTCTTGCCAGTCAAGGCTCTGTTTGGCCGATACGGCTCAACAACGCAGAAGACTATACCCCACAGATAAGTATGAATAAATAAATACAGGACTGTCAGGGCCATTAACTGGAGACTTTGAAATCGTTAGGTGCACAAAAGCCAGTGCTTCTACACCTTACAGCAGACCTGGGCATTTTATGGTATGTCAGTCATAAACACAAATGAATAAGTATTTATGCTGTGCATGCAATACAACTGTGTTGCTTTTATTTAGAAAAACCATGACGTATTATTTTCGTATAGACGTATGACGTGTATCTTCGTCTATCTGCGACAGGTGATGCTAGCCAGCTACCCCTGGCCCCACAAAAAAATGTCGGCTCACATTAAAAAAAGAAAGGTTGATTCCGAATGCCGGCGTTTTCAACAAGACATGGACTGCTAAATATTTATTTACAGAAGTTAAAGGTAAAGCTGTGTGCGTAGTTTGTGGTACACAAGTCGCTGTGTTTAAGGATTACAATATGAATCGCCACTACGTGACCAAACACGAGGAGAAATATAAGAGCTTATCTGCTGAGGAGCGCGCAAAGGAGTCGGAGGCTTTGCTAGCCCAGCTGCAAACTCAACAAACGCTTCTTACAAAACTTTCCAAATCTAGATACAGATCCTCTATAACTGATGATCACCTCTCAGCTGTCCTTTGCATAGCCACCTCAGACATTCAGCCAGATTTCAGTGCACTTGTTCAAGCCCAAGACAGACTGGATTGTTCTCACTGAACAAGTAAACTAAACTGAAAACATCAAAAGCACTTATTGCTTTTTGTATAAAGTTGTTCAGTTGCTTATCTTTAACATACTGCAGAACACTTTTTTAGTATTTGTGAATATTAACAAGTTAAAAATTAAATGAAACAGTGATGTTTTTTTTGTTTTAAACTGTTTATTACTTCACTCGCTTTATTACTTTACTTACTGTCAGCTTATCAAAATATATAATTTACTGCTTTTTACAATGGAAGAAAATTAATATTGAGCAGAATTAATTTCAAGTTATCATTGGTTCGGCGCTCCAAGACAGTTCAGATTTTTCATGTGGCCCCCTACAGAAATTAATTGCCCGGCCCTGCCTTACAGTGTCTGTGGACTCTGTCATTTACAAATGCCCCAATGTCATTTCAGATCTAATTTAATTAAAAATAGCATCAGAGCTTGTAGTGGATGTCCTGATGAGATGACAGTATTAATTATTAAGTATTAGATTTTATTTATTCTTTAGCAAATACATTTCTTGAGGTTAATAGAAGTTAAAGCAGGAAATTGTATTTGTTTCCTAGTAGTTGAGCTGTATGGCTTTAAGAGAAGAGGAAATGATCTGTCATTCTCATATTCAGTAAAACTGAAATGAATCAACCACATGGTCATGTTTCCACTACTGCTAGTTTCTGTGGTATGTGCTATGGTTTTTAACACAAGCACTAAGCTAATACCAGAAGATGAACATAAGGATAGACATCGTTGGAACTTTGTTCTATAAATAAGAGACAATATGTAGATCTCAACACAGCAAGCTTATAATTGAAATGTCTTGAAATGTGTACCATTACTGTGACCTTCAGCAGCAACAGCAATCTGTGACGAATTCTACAGTGTGTCTTAGAGTCCCCTCCCCACACATTTTTTACATTTTGAGTGTGATCTGAAAAATCAGATGAGGTGCATCAGGACTGCTTTGGCTGAACAGATTGTGAGGTGTTTAAGAAAGCTGCTATGTGCAATGACTGTGCTGTTAACCATGATTATATATCTAATGTAATATAACCTGCTACATTAGTACCTGCATCCAAAATACTCAGGTATTTCCTGTGACTTCAGGAAGGCCAGATATGATCTTCGAAGAGCCATTAAGAATACCAAGAGAGAATACAAACTGAGCCTAGGGTGTTGCTACACCACCTATAACAATCTGAAAGGGATTACAAAATATTACACACTACCAAAGCAAAAGTAGGTGTGAGATCACTGACAATCGCATCATAACTGACAAATTCAACAAAGTCTTTGCCAGCTTTGAGGTTCTCAACAACAAATCACTGGGAACATACATAGACAGAATGGTAGCACATAGAACCCACCATTCCTAAATGCACTTATGGCAAGACTTTTGTAAAAATAACCACCAAAAATCAGCCAGACCAGCCATTGTACCCTGACAAGATTTCTCTGAAACTGAGAGGTGACTACTCCCCCAATCCTTCTGTCAGAGCAGTGACCATGCTAAGGACACGGGAGTAACTCAATCATTGTTTATTAAAAGATCAGTGCATAAACCAGAGTCCTGGAGATTTACTAAACATAACGCGGGGAAAATCCAGAATACGGGTATATTCTGTACAGCGGGTATAATCCACAAAGGGGGTATGATCCGGAAAACGAGTATAATCCGTAGGGCTGGTATAATCCGTACAGTGAGTATAATCCGTAGGATCGGAACAGGAAGCAGGAACCAGCGGGGAATGCTGGCGGTCTAGAATCCGGGAGATCACTAGCATGAAAATGTAGATCCGACAGCGAGTGAGGTCGGAACGTGATCTTATTAAAGGGACCAGGTAATGCGGAATAGGTGTCGGCAATTAGCGCCGGGAGGGGCTGAAAGAGAGCCGCGGAGGGGGTGTGGCAGGAGGATCCCCGACACCTTCCTACACAACACACATTACCAATGCAAAAAACATCATACCTCTCGATGCTCTGCACTGACACATTCATACTTATATCCCTTTACAATGCGATTTTACAATATGAACTACCACTGAATCACTCATCTTTCTATATTGTATTTATTTATATAAGGAATATACAATTATTTTATTTCATTCTGCTTATTTATTTTATTTGCCAAATAAAACTACTCTTTGTGTAACCTGCTGCTGCTATAATGCAATAATTTCCCTCACAGGATCAATAAACTGTATCTAGAATCTATCTCTGCAGAACTTTGTACATGCATGTCTTCCATGTTTACACTGTACACTTTATATATGTTTACAATGTACATTGTGCACTTTATATTGTATAGGCACATACCTTTTTACCCTCTCTTCTTTTTGCATTTGCACTATTGTAATTTTGTGAATGGTAATTTTATTTAATAATTTTTTTTTTACTTATAACTTTATAATTTATGTCATAGGTTGCTAGAGGATATTTAGAGTAATAATTTAATGGTAAAACAGAATATGTGTTCTTTATTGCTACAATGCATAATATGATTGTTGAAAACTTTGTATTCTGCTTTTATTTCTAATATTGCTGTAAAATATAAATCTTTAAATGTAAAATTTTTTTCTCTCTCAATTTCCTTCTCTCTCTTTCTCATGATCTAAGTGTGATCTTTCTTTAGAAGGACAATACACAGAGGAAGTGGTGAGGCTTCAACAAAGGCATGACGCATTAAATCAATCATCAGTAGACAGGATGGATATCAGGCCATTCCGTGTGATTCTCTGTGAGTAAATGTTCTGTGTGTCTTTTCTAATGATTTAAGTATTACCAAGTAACAGTCTGGAAGACATGATATCAGGTTCTGTTTGACTAGTTTTTTATTGAAATATTAAACATTCAGCATGTTGAATCCATAGGAAAATTTTTCCTCAAATAATTAAATCATTAAAGGTGACTTCCTGATTTTTAACTGCATCTATCCATTGGTAGTCAGTACATATTTATACTTTATTCAAAATGTTTTATATGTTCTGTATTTGTGTAATATTAAAAGTCTTTAATTATGTTATTATGTAAAGTGAAGAGCATTGATTTTGTAGATATACTTTTTTTTATTTAACATTTTTTTTGAGCGTCTTGAAGGTCAGTGCTTTGTAATGATTGGTATTTGTTTGATCGTTTGAGTCTATATTTCACTACATTTGTTAAGAGTGTAAAGAAAGACAGACTGTTCTCTGCGGTTTCACAGTAGGATGGTATTATTTTTTGCCTCTACTGTATGTTTTATCTCACACATCAAGTGTGAAAAAGCAGACACTGATAAAGGCTAAAGCTGATGATGATAACGTGTAGCGTCTGGGTAGGATCATTTTGTTGATTAGCTGGACGCGTGTCCCCGACACCAATTTTAACCTTTAACATCTGCATATCAATAATGGACTGGGCCTAACAGTTTACAGTTTTATTTGGGGTGGCCTTACATCTAAGTATCTTCCCTCAATGGCACAAGGCAATAAAAAGGCTATCTCTGGTCTCTGCAGCTGACTTCAAGGGGGCATTAAAATGATAAGGCAGTTCATGCTCTAAACTCGGCTCCAGTATGTTCGGGTGTGAAGTTTAGTTCTGTGTTACATAGTCCCATTCATTAAACGCCTCATGTTCACAAGTGATTGTCTCTGAGTGCCACTCCCATTTTCAAGGTCACTGCATACATTTGATCTTGCTACATGCTAAATTATGTGTACAGTATAAAGTAGAAAGTTGTGTCTTCATTGGCCAGGAAGATAACCCTTCTGTAGAGTTAATAAAAGATTATACTATCTGTTTGGTGGACAAACAGACCAAATAACTGTAACATTAATTGTATTACTGTTAATTCTAAGATAATCTAAATATTTATGATTAATTATAACCATTTATAATTACTTATAGTGATTTCCATTTTTTGCTAGCTAAATTCCCTACAAAAGGAAAAAAGCTATTATAATGGTGACAGGAAGAACTAACTTGTGGTTTGTATCTTGAGTTTCACATCACATTAAACATGAAAATAATAAAAAAGAAAAATAATTAAAAGTCTGGCATGTTCATTAATCAACTAAAGCTTTGTAATTGTTGGCTCTCTGCTGTGGTATTAGAATAATAAAAACTCTGAGACATGCTGCTATTGTCAAATAATTAATTCTGTTATAATAACAGTAACACCAATTCACACCAGACCATCCTGCCGTAGATTTCTTGTATTACAACAGCAAACCACTGAAGCTTTTACTGTGTACTTCATCTGTCTTTTATCTGTTTCTCTTCTTTTAGTGCTGATGGGACTCATCCACTGCAGACCAACGGGTGATTCTTTGCCTTCAATATATATTTTAATCAATTATTAGAAAAATACAATGGATCAAATGATTGAAATCTCATGTAACAATATTATAATTGATCTTGTGTAATGATATTATAATTGATTAATCATCCCACCTTAACAACGTTATACTTTACTCAATAATCAGCTTAACACATATAAATTCACTGTAATCTTATGTTATGAGTTTATCTCTTGTGCTTAACTCTAGCTTATATCTCTTGTGCTGCCTTATCTCCAGAATTTTACACAGTTACACACGATTGAACAGCTATTGTAATAGAGTTGGCTCTTTTTACATTTTATGGAAGAGAATACAGTTCTGTTTAAGTTGTGCATACTTGTGTGAGAGTATGTGTATTTTTTTGTGTGTACTTCTTTTTGTTATCTTATGTAGCCAGGATCTGACTGCTTTTTAACCTGGACCAGCTCTCTGGTGCCCACAAGCCCTTCCCTTGCACCAACTGCAACCACAGATATTTAAAGAAACAACTGAAGTTTCCTTGTGTGCGTGTGCGTGTGTGTGAGTGTGTGTGTGAGTGTGTGTGTGTGAGAGAGAGAGAGAGAGAGAGAGAGAGAGAGAGAGAGAGAGAGAGAGATTAAGGTTTGTGTGCTATGCATTTTTTTGTACAGCCCTTGCAGTCAAAAGTGGAAAAAACTATTATATAGATTCATTACACACAGAATGATATATTTCAAGTTTTTAGTTCTTTTCATTTTGATGATTATGGCTTACAGCTAATCAAAACCAAACATTTAAATTTTTGTCACATACACATTCATACACCATGTAGTGAAATGCTTCTTACGACTAAAAACTTACGACTTCCAAAATATAATCATGTTAATAGAAATAGAATGTAAATAGAACAGTGTTGATTGAATTTATCTGGATAATGCTGTAGTGACAGGCCACTGATTCAAATAGTGTTTCTCAACAAAGGGTGTAACAGAACAAAAATATGTTTTGTTTAATGAGTGGGTTTTATTGAATGTAACTCTATCCAGGAGTATGATATCAAAATAGGACAGGCAGGTCCAGTAAAAGAAGTGAACAGGATGATGGATGTTAATATCTTAGGAGCATGCATAACACAAGCTTGAAATCATCCATGAAAGATGGTTAAGTCCTAACATCCCAGACAAAAAAAAAAGTCTTCAGATTTGCTTTTTTACCTAAAATAAAATCGGTCATTTATTTTGTATTAGTTGAAATAATACAAGTGGGGCAATAGTTAATTGTTGGCATTTTACAAAAAAAAAAAAAACAACAACACATTTTTGTTAACATGTATATGTCAAGTCAAGTCAAGTTTATTTCTATAGCGCTTTTCACAACAGACATTGTCACAAAGCAGCTTTACAGAAATCAACAGTCAAGGTGAATGGTGTGCATTTATCCCTGATGAGCAAGCTGTGGCGACAGTGGCAAGGAAAAACTCCCTTAGATGTAATGAGGAAGAAACCTTGAGAGGAACCAGACTCAAAAGGGGAACCCATCCTCATTTGGGTGACATCAAGAGTTTGATCATAAATCTTTCAACAATACAGAACACTGGAGAGTGAGAACTAACATGAGTACTGGAGTATAAGATTATAAGTAAATGTTCTTTCTACAGTCTTTGGTATAAAAGTAGGAGCTACTGAGCTCAACATTTGTGATCATCATAGATCCAGCAACAGCTTCTCCATGCCAGAGCCTTTAAACACTCCAGGAGGTCCAATGCCACACATGTAGTGGGATCCGATTGGCACTCGTACGTCTGTAAATGGTTCGGGATGTTTGCGAGTTCGGCATCTACTTCTCCATGATCATCCATAGGTGCATAATCTTCACGAGGTGGGACATGACTGGAGCTGGCCAAACCTCAGGAAGCCTCGGGATGGGGAGAGATAGAGAAGCAGTGGAGAGCAATTAGCGTAGCTGCTGTTCATGATATTAATAGCACAAGTTGATAATGTGCATGTGATCAGATGTTCTGGTGCACAAGGTTATGATGTGATGTGTGTTATGTGTAGGCTTTGCTAAAAAGATATGTTTTTAATCTGCACTTAAACTGGGTGAGTGTGTCTGAGCCCCGAACACTGTCAGGAAGACTATTCCAGAGTTGGGGAGCTAAATGTGAGAATGATCTACTGCCTTTAGTGGACTTTGCTATTCTAGGAACTACTAGAAGCCCAGAGTTTTGAGATCTCAGGGAGCGTGACGGATTGTAGCGTGTTAAAAGACTGGAGAGATACATGGGAGCCAAACCATTTAGTGCTTTATAAGTGAGTAGCAGTAGTTTGTAGTCTATTCGAAACTTAACAGGAAGCCAGTGTAGGGACGATAAGATTGGGGTTATGTGATCTTATTTTCTTGACCTAGTAAGAACTCTTGCTGCCGCATTCTGAACTAACTGAAGCTTGTTTATTAATGATGCAGGACATCCACCTAGTAATGCAATAATATGTAATTAAATAATATGTCTACATATTATTTACAGAAATATATAGCTTTGGAAATTCATGACTACAGAATTTAGGAAAATTGTAATTATTAATTCATTAAAATTAAAAATGCATGCGTTTTAAATTGTTAATCACAATATTTGCCAGAAAAACAGTGGGGGTTGTTGGAAAACGACTATCACTATTCTTACTTCACTAATAATGCATCTCTATTTTTTAAAGCAGACTCTTAATTTTTATTTATTTATTTATTTATTTATTTATTTATTCATTTATTCATTTATTCGTTTGTGTACACACACACACACACACACACACACACACACACACACACACACATTTTATATATATATTTTAACTATATAAAAATAAAATAAAACATTATAAATTTGAGATACATTTTTTTTAACAATTAGGACAGCTGGGGGTAAATATAGTCTC
>JAAIIK010019581.1:51462-75021 GCA_014706435.1 Silurus glanis | reverse complement strand
GCATCAACTAGATTAAAGAGAATCGCTTTATTTAAAGTGAATAAAATACCCTAGTTAATGGAGTTGAACAATAATTGAGTCGCAGACACACACCTGACTCGTGTGTGTAGAGTAGGTGAGATGAACTGGGAAAGCAGGCAGTGGGTCAAACCACTGTGAGGAAGGGGGGGGAGGGACTGTTTCTAAATGCATTTTTTGCGGGGTTTTTTTCTACTTACACAATTATTTTAGCTATACATACATAAATATTTCTTATAATAGAGAATACATATAATAGAGAGTCTGTTTTTTTTTAAATAATCTTTTTTTTTTTTGGGGGGGGGGGGCCGTCCCCCCCGGGATTTACGCCCATGTATGCTGTAGACTGGGTATTAATGTGTGCTTGTATGAATCCGGTGTGTGTGTGTGTGTGTGTGTGTGTCCACATTTCCGTAGTAGTAAACGAGAGGCTGTGAAATGTGTAAATGTGTATAAAATCCTTTTCACTTCTGATTCACATTAAAATAACTTAATATCTAGCAGTAAATGTTCTGATTAAATATATTTTCACACATAGTTTACTGCTTATTTGTTTTTCAGCAAGTGTGTTAATTTCAGTTAATGGTGTTTGATAAGTCTAATGTTATATAAAAACTTATTTATTAAACATTTTTCCATATAAACATATTTATATAACAGTTCCCACACCCAATATACCTGTCTGGCATCATATTACACATCTTTTTATTCCTCCCCTCTTTTACATTGGTTGTTTAAACTGTTACTCATCAGGCATAATTACTTCACCCCCATGACACATGCAGTTATGAAATGAAGCATTGGAACAATGAGACATTGTTGTGTTTGTTTTCTAGTCTTGTTGAGCTGTGTGAGTTTAAGAATATAAGAAATGCTCTGTCTTGCACATTCTCAGTAAAGGTAAGGAAAAAAAAACATCCACACTTGCATATGCTCACTACTGCTAGTTTCTGTGGCATGTCGTATGTTTTTCAGCACTCAATATGATGAGATAATACCAAAAGATGAACATAATGGTAAACATCATAAAACCTCAACAGCATATTATTTTATGTTACGTTATGTTGCATCTGCAAATGCGATTGACTCATTATTTGCTTCTCCCCCACACACTTTTCACATTCTTGGGCTATTCCTAATTATGTGCTCATGTTTTCAATTTAGCACAATATTTGTTGTCTTCTTATCTCCTGATATTTATTGCCTTCTTCAAATCTTTAGTAGAAGAGATTACTAGTGAGAGCAAACACCTTCAGTAACTGATTTCATGCTGATAAGTTGTAGTTATTAGTGTCTATAAACTTTTTATCACCAAAAAAGGTTGTAAACTTTTTACAACCTCTCTCTCTCTCTCTCTCTCTCTCTCTCGCTCAATGTGTGTGTGTGTGTGTGTGTGTGTGTGTGTGTTTCTTTCTCTCTAAATTATATTGTTATACTATATTTTGGAGACCACTATATTTCAGAAAAAATACACCGGTCCACATTACTGTAAAGAACATAAGGCACATTATTAATTTGCTGAAATCCATTATCCTGCTTGCAATTGCAAAAAAGTAATAGTATAAAGTAAGATTTTTTTCACCTGCATCTTCTCTCTTTTATTTTCTTTCACATGATTGGACCACAGGAAGTAAAAATTAATATTCATCATCAGATCAGTAGGAGAGGATGGCGTTAAGTCCGATCTGTGTGATGATCTGTGAGTAAAAGTTCTCTCTCTGTCTTTATTATATTAGTTCCTTGAACAGGTTGGGAATCCTGATATCTGGTGCAATGTGATTGTCAAAGATTGTGATAAATGTCCATTGATAAAAGCATTATACAATAAAAATGGAATTGAAAATTGAAATAGAAAATTACTCTATGACTTAAGCTCAGGAGAAATCGGAATTTAAAGTGAATAGAGTCTCTCCAGCATGTTCTACTTGTTAATGATTTAGATTTCTATAATTTATGTGACATTTTTGTGATATTTCTGTAGTCCTTAAAGTAGAGAATGTTGCTGTTGTAGGTACTACAAAACTGCAGGTCTTAGCATTAGCCCAGCAGCAGATCATACCAAGTAGAATAAATATGAATGCTTTAAAGACACATTTGTTATTTAGAAAAATGCATAATGATTGATATGACCTTTTGTATGGAGATGATTAACAGTTATATAAAGAGTTTTGAGTGTTGTTGCATTGTAATGGTCATCGCTGATGTTTTTTTTTTTACATAGAAAAGGTATTTATTTCAATAGAAATAAATATAAAGTAAGTAAGTATGAAGTAATATAGTAAAAATATAAATATAATTGCTTATTAATTCATTAAGCTGTGGTAATTATCTGCAAAATGCTATGGTGTAATTATAAGCTTTACAACAGCTACACTATATTGCCAAATGTATTGGGTCACCTAGTCATAAGTACTGTATGCCCTTTTTGAACATATCCTTTTTGCTCATTCAGACACAAGGGTGTTAGTAAAATCAGGTACTGATGTAGGTGAGATGAGGAGGCCAAGGGTGCAGTCAGCATTCCAGTTCATCCAGTTTATTCAGTGGCATGGTCATGTTGGAACAGGTTTGGGTGAAGGGAAAATTTCATGCTACTGCATCCAAAGACGTCCTATACAACTGTGTGCCTTCAGCTTTGCGATAACAGTTTGGGAAAGAGCCACATATGGCCGGGAAATTCAGGTGACCCAAAACCTTTGGCATTTTAGTATATCTGTATTGTTTACTTGCATCGTTTTTTATGCTTCTCTCCTTTTTACTTTTAGTTCTAACTGGGCTCATCCATGGTACACAAGCAGGTGATTTGTGTTATTCTTCCATTCACCCTCCATATGCATGTAGATATCCATCTCTTAATTCAAACGAAAAGTGGCTCTAAAAATATTATTTACAATGTGATTAAGTTGATTGATTATGGTTTTAAGAAGATTAAATATTATTGTTAATGCTGGAATCAGCTTTAAACATTGATTTGGAGATAGTGAGGGGGCTAATATCAGACTAAGAGCTTTTAATATAAATGCATACACACTAATGCAGGTGTAGTTCTGTAACGCATGGCATGTTTCTTATACTGTTTTAATATCTGGAATTTTTATTAACTAATAGTGGTAAAAACCTTTCAACACTCAGTATTTAAAGGGCTTTCATTTATAAAAACACAGCAAACTAAATTATAATTGTTGCTGTGTTCTATTGATACATTATTGTCTCCTTGTTTTTGTCTTCATATTTGATCTGCTTGAATAACTGGTTGTAAAACAAACTTTGCCTACTGTACATCTGCCTGTCTTCATATTATGCTACTTTGTATTCTGTATTTTAAACTAATGGTTGGGTTTGGAACAGTGTGGCTATTTGGACTAGTTTGTAGCCGTTTATTTGTTCGATTTGATTATGCCAGACAAAAGCAGATAAAATCAGAAGATAATTACAGTAAAATCACACAGTTGGGCTTAATAGCAAGGTGAAGATGAACTGACTAGATTCTTCCAAATAGTACTGTTGATTCCGTACCATTTGAAATTGTCTCTTGGTCTATGCTATTTAGTTCTCTTATGTTTTGTCATTAGAAGCCTATTTTGCAGTTAGAATAATGTATTTAGATAAACAGTATTGACTTAGAATTAACAATTCCAATTTAATTCTTCTTTAACTCACTGAAATCACTCCTGACATGTATTTCAAACCTATGTCTGTCATCACTTCACACAGACCAAGAAGCTCTCGGTTTCCCACAAACCAGAGGCTGTCACCATTAGTATGCTCATCTCCAGTCCACTTTTGGCTCAATCTCAAACAGAGGTGCTAAGTGGGCTCTGTACCTGTCTCTCTTCACATCCTGTCACTAACTGTCATGTATTTTTTCTCATAACTCAGTTACCCTGGCTGCTCTAGCTTTATGCTCTACATATACCTTCCTCCTTTCTCCCTTAGAAACTGGCAGGGGTGGTGGTACAAGTTTCCTGTTACAAGCATAACCTTAACTGAGTAAGGGATCACTTTATTTTGACTTCACTCATATTCACTCATTCACTTTTTACTCTGTAAAGTTCAAGTTTGTTCTCTGCTTGTGTTTGGTGTGTGCACTGTGTGATCTGCTAGCTCAGCCATTCATTTTTTAATCTGTTTTCCACCATGAGACTGGATATGCTCATTAGCCTGTTTGTTTCTCACAGAAGCCCTTTCACTGTTGCCCGAGACTTTAGCTTTCAATCTGACCAGCTCTATTCTTTCTGTAGGATACTTCACCATTACGTTTCATATCCTGCCTGAAATCTGCTTAAAATCTGTATTTTGTTCCCACTTCCCAAAATATCCATTCTATCACCTCTTGCTTTCAAACTTCCTGCATGCCGTCATAAATTTCAAACCTTGCCTCCTTTTACAATTTATACAACTCCTTTTAAAACTGCCATCTGACTGATCAAAATTAGAGAACACTTTCAGATACCTCCCAGTTATTGGTGTTAATTTGGCACCTGGTGCTAATTTTGACTGTGGAGGAGACTGGAAGAAGAGTGGACCAAAATCACACCAGAGCACTGTGAGAGACTAGTGTTGTCCTGTGGCCGCAGATGTGCTGAAGTCATTCAGAGCAGAGGCCTGTACACTTCATACTAATTGCTGACTGTTGTAACCTTCAGAAAATTTTGTTGTAATCTTTTTCCATGCTACAGTCATTGTTGTTCTCTAATTTTGATCAGTGTGTTTTCTGCAAAATAATGTTTTTTTTTGGAAATGCCTTAGTTAATTTGTGGAAAAATTTTTTCTGGTAGCATGGTATAGACAGGACAAAAACTCCTTCAACTGTTGAGCAGTGAAGATGACATTATTTCAGAATTGTTCAATTGTTTATAAATTGTTCTCTAATTTTGATCGCCAGTGTAATTCAATAGTAGCAATTGTTATAAGTAATCTGACAGAGCTTCATCGTTTATATCTGTTACTATATATTTAATATGTTCAGAATTAAGTCATACATTTAAAAATAGTGTTTTCTTTTATAGAGAGTCCTAAATCTGTGGTGATTATAAAGCCTGATACAGAGGTGTTCAGAGGAGAGAGAGTGGATTTCAGGTGTGACCTACAGGAAGGTGGGGACACTGAGTGGAGATATGACTGGTATAAGAATGATTACAGAGAGGACCTACAACACACAACACAGGAGTTCAGCATCAACTCGGTTACAGACACTGACAGTGGTGAATACACATGCAGAAGGTGGAAAAGAGACTCTCAGAGCTCAGATTTCAGTGATCCTGTTACACTCACTGTATCAGGTGAGTGCATGAGTTTATTTACTACTTTAATACATGTTATTAGTCTTTAATTTACATAAAACTAATAGAAATTAGTAATTTTGTTTCAAGTTTATACTTATTTGTACTTGTACTACCTTTCAATGAGCTACACTGTAACTGACTTTTGTTTTAATGACTTTACAGCTACCTTGTTTACTTAAATGTTTACTTTTCCATCATAAAACACTGAATTCACTAATTGCTGGCAAAGACAGTAATCATAAATTATTAGCCAGTCTGATTGAACATAATTTTGCCTTACTTGACATATGGAAAAAACAGGTTCTGCCATGGCCGCAGGAAGTGGGGGTGCTGGGGGTGCTGCAGCACCCCCTATTGGCGAGAGAGAGATTATTTTTTTAAATGTAGGCCTATTAAAAATATTTTGCACAATTTATAAATTCCTTATGAATATTTTAGGAAATGATTTTGACACACGTAGGCTATTAAGTGTATTTATTTAATTATTTTGAGGCCTAATCGGAAGTTACGTTGTCAACGTCAGGCAGGCAGGTAACGTTAGCTGAGTAAAGAGGTTTCCCGCTCGTTCCATGCAGTGTATGATACATCCATCTATGGCAGCAGCAGACTAGTAAATTTACATAGTCTAATGACAGAAACGAGGAGGAAATATGGCACAAAAACGGATTTTGGATTTTTTTGGAAAACCACCAGTGAAGAACTCTAGAACCGCAACCATGACAACGGAGTCTGTCCGCCCGCCTCTGCCTGCAGTTGCACCGGCAGGCCCAGCCCCAGCACCCGCAACCCAACCTAGCGTGATTGGATTAGACGAGCCCTTCCAGCCAACATCCAGTTTCAAATTTCCTGCACGGCGTTGTGGTAATGAAACGTTCTCACGTTCTGTTGCACCGGCTTGGTTTGCTAGATGGCAGTGGCTGCATTATGTGGAAGAGACTGATCAGATTTTGTGTTTTGTTTGCCTGAAAGCAGTCGGTCAAAACCTCATACCTAGAGAAAAATTTAAGATTATTTTCGTATTCTTTACTGTGGTAAAGTAGAAAAAACGCTGTACAGATAGCCTACATTTTTACTTGTACGTCAAATTCTTTTTAATAGCCTACAGTTTGTGCTTGTTATTAATTAGACATATGATAATTGGTAAGGCGCGTCAAGTTCATTTGTAAAGCGCGTTTCACACGTGCAGGTGATTTTAGTTTGGCTTTCTCTGGCAGCGTGCAAACATAGCCTAAATGCCTTGCCCTTGTGGAAGATAAAATTAGCTCTTCATACCTTTTACAACAACATGAAGATAATCAGAAAAAGAGATCGGTGGTCTCTTTCCTGCTCGTGTTCCACATCCCTCTCAAAGCGCAGAGCGGGAGGCTATAACGCGTCTTTGTGTGGAAATATACAACTGTTTTTTTTTTTTTTTAATGGATTCAACTTTATTATATTATGTAAGTTACCAGTATTTACTGATATTTATTTCAATGCTTTACAGGCTTTAGTGTGTTGTTTCTTTGTTTTTTATTTATTTATTTCAAAACAACCCCCCAACCACCGCAACACCACCGGTATTTGGTCCATTACCACCGCGGTGGTAAAAAACTGCCATCGTCACAGCCCTATGTATTTATTTTTAAAATGTATTCTAAATAGGCCCATAGGCTCATAGGTTTTTTGTCCAAAAATAAAAAATAAAAAAAATTCACAGCACCCCCTGTTCAAAATTACTTCCAGCGGCCCTGGGTTCTGCACCTAAGAGTCAAACTGGTCCTACCTTCACAATTCCACATTTGAATATAAAAATTCAGTAAAACCCAGTACCCAGTAAAAATCTATAACATTTGATAAGCAAGAAAGATTTCTTAATAGGTAACGATGAGTTCAGTTGGTATTGCAGGCTGGTTTAACCCAAGCTTCCAACAGCAAAACACAATTTAACCCATCCATGTTATCTTTAACATGCACACACAATAACTAGAAAACAGTTAAGTCCAGCACAGACTCTTTAACACATCAGTTGCATGAATGAGCCATACCTTCAACTAAATGGAGTCATTCAGGAATAAACTATATATACACTTTACAATGATTATCCATTTTTACATTGTAAATTGTTAAACATGGAAATTGTTTAACTCTGTATTATGTAAATGCTAAATTAAGACACTAAAATAATAAAGCCTTTTGCTGTAAAGGGAAAAACAACTTTGATGTTTTTCATGTTAACAGAAAAACCCAAACCGACAGTGAGTGTGGATCCTCAGAGCTCCATCTACACTGGAGACAACATTACTTTGAGCTGTAATCTGCAGTCTACTGGATGGAGGTTTTACTGGTACAAAGATAATCAGCTCTCAAAATATGTAAAAACTGCAAATACACACAGTAACACAATCCGCGGGAGAGCATTTAATAAAGGCAAAATAAGATACTCCTGCAAAGCACTCAGGGGAAACTATGAGTCAGAGTTCAGTGATTCAGCCATGATTACAGTGAGGGGTAAGTCATGTTTTCTACATTTTTACTACAGATATAAAGTTAGTAACTTTATAAAAAAAAAAATAATTTAAATAATTGTTTAATTATATTACATATCACATGTTTGGAAGTACTGTATATGTTGGTGTTTTTTTTTATTATGTGTGTATAGAGAGACCAAAGCCTGTAGTGAAAATACAGCCAGGTAATTCAGTGTTAATCGGGGACACGGTCACTCTCACATGTAACATATGGACTGGAGGATCCTGGAAGTATCACTGGTATAGAAATAATGAAGAACTCGGATATGCTGCAGGCAGGATGACCTACACAATTACTGCTGTGAAAGGCTCTGATAAAGGTCCTTATAGCTGTAAAGGAACTCAATCATCAGACCCACAATACACACAGAGCAGTGATGAAGTTACACTGACTATATTGGGTAAGTGTGTTTATTTCACACATTGTCTATCTGATTACTTTTAAGAAGTATCTACATGGCTTATAATGGACCCCTAAATAGCTGTTGAAACATGTGAGCATTTTTCTTTGATTGTGTTCACTAAATAATTATTAGGCAAATATACTAAAGAGCTCCTGGGCAAAAATAGCTAATTTAGCGAAACATTTAAATTCTATTTTTTATATATCATATAATATATAAATACTACTGAAAGCCATATCTGATGAACTACAGTTGAAAAGCAACATTAAAAGTATTGGATTCTCTAACCTGCAGTATGAAATGGAGCTTTATAAAACACGTTATTGAGTTAGTGATGTTTAGGTTTTTGTTCTATTTCTTTGCTGTAAAGTTTCAAAACTGCAAAATGTTTTATGTTTGAGCATAAATACAAAGTGTAAAGAACAACAACAAAAAAATTTTTTGAACATGTCCAAGTAAGTTATACTGTATATGTAAAGTTTGTGATTTGTTAAAATTTTCTATATTATTTTCTGTATGCCTGTACACAGTACATTGATATAGAGTAGAGAGAGATCAGAGACCTGCATCATTTTTTGACCCCCACTTGAAGCCTTACATTTGCTGTCTCTAAAGCATTTTCATTGACATCAGTGTCTAGCAAAAAATGATGAAACAGTTTAAAAATAGACGTCATTTGACGACATCATAGAGAAAAAATTTTTTTTTTTAGTTTTGTTTAGTCTAACAAAGACTACTTCACTTTCTATTCATATTTTACATCAGGTAAACCTGAACTCACATCAGACCTTAAAGAAGACGTACTGACCGGAAACTCAGTGACTTTGTACTGTACACTGAAGCCGCACTCTGTTGGATGGAAGTTTTACTGGATTAAAGATACACAGACTCACGAGACTGAGACTGAAACACACTCCTACACCATCAGTTCAGTCAACATCTCTGATGGAGGTCAGTACAGGTGCAAAGCTGGAAGAGATAACCCAGTCTACTACACACACTACAGTGATGCACTCTGGGTAAACGTTACTGGTGAGTACAAGATGTTCTGTTAAGCCGAATCATATAATTACATCATATAATTTACATACAGAGAACTCATTTTATTAATATTATTATTATTATTATTATTTTTTTAAAGATAAGTAGATACAGTGTGAGAAACAGCTGAGCAGGACTGGTGTGGTATGAGCTGGAAAGCAAGTTGCATTTTGTAGAAAATGTCACCTAAATCTTTAACGCTCTTTAAGCATTAAAAGTGCTTTAGAAATCTTTTAAAATAATCTTTATCCGATCTGCCTGAGTGTGTATGAGTTTAAAGGATGAGGGTCAAACTTAATTTTACTGAACCACTGAGTGTAAGAGACTGTAGGATCTGAAAGACTAAAAGAGATTGGAGAATGTGTATGAGGAGTTATAAACTGAAAACAGGTTTGTGTGTGTGTGTGTGTGTGTGTGTGTGTGTGTGTGTGTGTGTGTGTGTGTTGGGGGATGGGGGTTCTGCCACCATGTGTAGGTCAGAATTCTCTTTCATTTATTAATTCTATATGTTAAAAGTGTGATCACATTATATTTTCGGTTATTTCTAGCATTATTGTTCATAAAAAAAGTCAGGTAATAAAGTACTCAGTAATTTAGATATGAATCAATAGTCTTCCTTTCCTTCATTTATGGATCATCCGTCTCCATACCACCTTGTCCTCTACATCTGCCTCTTTCAAACCAGCTACCTGCATGTCTTCCCTCACCACATCCATAAACCTCCTCCTTGGCCTTCCTCTTTTACTCCTTCCTGGTGGCTCCATCCTCAGCATTCTTCTACCGATATACCCCATGTCCCTCCCCTGCACATGACCAAACCATCTTAATTGCATTTCTCTTAACTTGTCTCCAAAATGTCCTACCTGCACCATCCCCAATAATAAACAAATTTCTAAAGAAATGAATCAATAATAATAATAAAATAAAAAAAAAACCTACAGAAAAATAACTTTTTTCAGAACAGAACTTGATTCATTGAGTCAGTGTTTCACATTGAGATCTACATTTACTTCAGCAGCAGTGAATGATAAACTGATTATATTCCAGATTAAGAAATTGCTACTCATATAAATAATGGTGTTATGAGTTGATTAAAATTTTTTTTTTTTTCCCCCCCAGAGAGTCCTAAACCTTTGGTGATTATAAAACCTGATACACGGGTGTTCAGAAAAGAGAAAGTGACATTCAGGTGTGAAATGCAAACAGGAGGAGACACTCACTGGACATACACCTGGTTCTCTACCAAATTTTACGAACCCTTCGATGGGGGTTACCAATTCAGCATTAGATTCATTGTTGACTATAACAGTGGAATGTACATGTGCAGAGGGTTAAGAGGTGGCTATCAGAGCTCAAAGATGAGTGATCCTGTTGGACTCTGGGTATCTGGTGAGTTTGCTAATACATTTTTTATTATATTTGTTTTAATTAATTTTCATTACATTTAATTACTTTTTTGTTGTAAAAAAAAAAAATCTCACCTAATAATTCGGCTGACCCTACTCTCATGATTCCACATGTCTGAAATAAGATACTGTTGTGGCTTCACAGTAAAGATCCGTACCTTTTAAATGAGTGAAAAAGATTTTTAAATACAGTGCCTTCTCTTTATATTGGCACCCTTGGTAAATATGAGCTAGCAGGCTGTGAAAAATTGTTTTTATTATTTAACCATTTGGACATTTGCTAAAAGAATTTCCGCAAAATACGCTTACACCCTCATGGATATCAAATTAATAATTAACAAAATAAATCTTTGTTAAACAAATGTTTGTCTCAATTATTAACACTGTTTTAGTCAATACTTTGTGCCACCTTCCTCCTCATAACAAATTAACAGTTTTCTTTAGTCACATTTACCAATGGTTCCAATATAATTAGACGACACTGGGTGTGATCACTTTTATACTGTTTAGTTTATTAAGTTTTCACTAGTTTTAGAGTTTGTTCCAAATTTTTATTGTATTAGGAACTAAATCTTATTATAATAATTGTATCGCTCTCTTGTCTGCTCTTACTTCCCACTTTCACTTTATTTTAAATTAACAGGTTAATTTCTATTGCATATAAAAGTGAGCATTGCAGAGATCTGATCTGTACTAAACTGCTTTAAACCACTTTACAGTCCCTGACAAAAGTCTTGTCGCTTATCTATTTTGTAGAAACACCTGCTATTAACCTGACTTTTAATTAATCAATTGGTGTTAGAAATAGCTCATATGAAAAGCTAAAACCCTCCCAAATGATGTTTAATGCACTGAAATAAATCTTTTTTCAGTGAAAATAATTTATCATTTAATCAAGACAGAAAGGTCAAATTTTGGCAAGACAAAAGTTTTGTCGCCTATACAGAAATTGAACAGATTTACTGCAAATACAAAAATATGTCAGCAAATTAAGTAGTGGTGCTGTGAGATCCAAATTTAATATCTTGTATGACTTCCATGAGCTTGAAGGACTGCATCCATGCGGTTTGGCAAGGATTCATCCAATTTATTGATGAAGTCATCAGGAATAGCAAAGAAAGCAGTCTTGCATGCCTCCCAGAGTTCATCAATATTCTTTGGTTTCGTCTTCCATGCTTCCTCTTTCATCCCACCCCACATATGCTCAATGATGTTCATGTCTGGTGACTGGGCTGGCCAATCCTGGAGCATCTTGATCTTCTT
This sequence comes from Silurus glanis, assembly GCA_014706435.1. Classification (NCBI taxonomy): domain Eukaryota; kingdom Metazoa; phylum Chordata; class Actinopteri; order Siluriformes; family Siluridae; genus Silurus; species Silurus glanis. The sequence continues at coordinate 63,097 of JAAIIK010019581.1, read as the reverse complement.
CGCCTTGAGGAACTTTGATGTGGAGATGGAAGTATGCGATGGAGCACCATCCTGCTGCAGAATTTGGCCTCTTTTATGGTTGGGAATATAAGCGGTAGCTAAGATTTCTTGGTATTTTAGACTATTGATGTTGCCTTCCACCCTGCAGATCTCTCGCACACCCCCATACTGGATGTAACCCCCAGACCATGATTTTTCCGCCACCAAACTTCACTGTTTTCTGGGTGAATCTCGGATCCATGCGGGCTCCAGTAGGTCTCCTGCAATATTTGCGGCAACTGTGGTGTAATTCAACAGAAGATTCATCTGAAAAATCCACCTTCTGCCACTTTTCCAGCGTCCATCCTTTTAGCAAGCTGTGGGCCTTGGCAAATGCCACACGGTTTTACAATTGTCTTTTGTTTAGTGCTGGCTTCTGGGCACTGATTCGGCCATGGAGGCCATTTCGAGACAGAATCCGACAAACTGTTATGGTTGACACAGGGACTTCAGGTGACCAGGTCTCGTGGAGCTCTGCTGCAGTGGAAAATGGGCTGGCCTTGGATTTTCGAGCCAACAAACGGTCCTCTCGAGCAGTTGTCTTGCGGGGTCTGCCTGACCTGGGCTTGTCAAAAACGTCTCCAGTCTCTTCAAATCTTTTTTTTAATCCTCTGTACTTGACGCTGAGACACATTGAAGGTGTCTGCCACATCAGCAGTGGATCTGGTCTTCAGCCTCTTGATAATCAAAACTTTAGTCTCAGGGTGAATCTTAGGCATGTTTGCAGAGGTCTAGTTGCAGTTGATGTGAAGGTCTAGTGTACTGGGGTTCTTTTTATACACACCTGAGACCTAATTGATCCATTATTAGTCACAGGTGAAGCTCATATGACAAGGCGACAACACTTATGTCTTTGCAAAAATTGACTTGGCTTTACCAAGCTGTGAATATTAGAATACTTTTTGACAGTTTCGTTTTGCACTGAAACATTATTACAAAAGCTGTTCCGATTAAAATGAGCCATTTCTTGTTTAAAAAAATCTTGATTAGAAATATATTTTAGCGGCACTTCAGGTCAATTTGTACAGAAGCGACAAGACTTTTGTCAGGGACTGTATATACAAATGCCATGGGTTTGCCAATTTCTAAGAATGACACAGTGTAACAGAAGCTTTAATACAGCCAACAAATTTGTTCACTATTAAACCTTTTTTGAAAATGGACCATTTGAAATGGAAAGTGTTCTGCAGGAACAAAAGTAATAGAAAAAGCTCCCTTAAAGTAAGGTTAGACAAGATTAAACAAGGTTAGACAAGAGAATTTTACAAAAAGCATGAAAAAACAATGAATCATATCCATAATGTATGCTCTAAACAATTAAAAGCTACTTAATTTCTATTATAGTCACTTTAATGGATGTGGAAAAAGTCATTTGAATAACCTCCAATTAAAGAGTAATGTAAATCTAAAGAAAGCATATGAATGTGTTCATCAATAAATACATTCACTTGTGTAAATAGTTGTATTTATTTATGCTTATTGTAAGAAATCTTATTTTCTTCAAACAGATCATAAATTACATACAATTAGATTAATCTTTGGTCTATTTACATTTTAAGAAAATTATTGATTATTTACGCTTACTCTGTTAACATATAATAAAATAAAAAATATGTAGGCCTAATTGTTTAGCTGAGACCAGAATCATCTGAGAGACAACCAAAAATGTTTCGACTCCATATACAGTAGTTGCCTAGTATAGTACATTTAATTACTTATGTGATGAAATCTGTTTGTTTTGTCTCTAACAGCAAAACCTAAACCTGAACTCACATCAGACCTTAAAGGTCCTGCACTGACAGGAAACTCAGTGACTCTGTACTGTACAGTAAAGGAGCAGTCTGTTGGATGGAAGTTTTACTGGAGCAAAGATGAACAGATCCAAGAGACTGAGACTGAAACACACTCCTACACCATCAGATCAGTTAATGTCTCTGATGGAGGTCAGTACTGGTGCAGAGCTGGAAGAGGAAACCCAGTCTACTACACACACTACAGTGATGCATTCTGGGTAAACGTCACTGGTGAGTGTGACTCCATTGCACAGTAGTAGTAGTAGTAGTAACACAGTAAGTTATAGTCACACAGCTACATGGAACATAGTTGTTCATACACAGAACAACTTCATATTCCATACATGAAAATGAATTAATGTTTAACATTTTGCACTTCTATTCTGAACCACTAAGTATTGTACCAAAATAAATGTTAATATAATATTGCTATATATTAAAAATATAATAGTATACATTTTATTATAAACAGGTGAATCTCCTTCAGTGTCTCTGATCATCAATCCCAGCAGATCTCAACACTTTACTGCTGACTCTCTCTCACTGAGCTGTGAGGACCAGACAAACTCTACTGGATGGACAGTGAGAAGATACACACACAATGAGACATGGTTTGATTGTTCATCAGTTTTAGGATCTGCATGTAACATCAGCTCCCTCTCTCCATCACATACTGGAGTTTACTGGTGTCAGTCTGAATCTGGAGAACGCAGTGATTCTGTCAACATCACAGTACACAGTGAGTATCACTTCAGTAGTATTTAATACATAAACCCGACTAACATAACCAACTAACAAAAAAAACACAAAAAACACTAAACTGTAATTTACATTAAAATAAATTACTTGATACTTTAGTTGCATCTCCTAAAATTAAACTCTTTTTGCATCTCCTAAAATACATAATACCTTACTTATAAAAAGAAAGAAAACATGAAAACTAATATAGTAATCTGTAATTGGTAGCACTGCAGTAAAACCTAATCTCTAAAAGTGATTGAGGAACTTCTGGAAATTTTACTGAAACAACATTATTTTACTTAGGTTATGCCCTTCAGCTCTTACAGTTATGTTTTTTTCCCTCTTTCAGTCATTACATCATAATTAACATAATTGTATAATTGATCTATTTCCAATACTGAGAAAAAAAAGCTTTAGGGTACTGTATAATACATGATAGATATAATTATGTATTATACATTAATAGATTAGTTACATTAATAGAACAGCCATTATGTTACTGTCATGTTTGTTTAGAGTTATGACATAATAAATATTAAAATAAAAAATATTTATATTCATAATAATAATTATGCAATGTAAATCCACTTTTTTTGTAAATTCCACATAAACATTAAATGATTTGCAGGTCTAAAAGAAGGAAATTATGCAAAAAAGAATTCAACAAAATTGAATAATATTAAAAAATGCATGATCTGCATGTATTTAAAAAAAAAAAAAATAATAATAATAATACTAGTCCACTTACAGGAAATGTATATTGTGGTCTCTAACTAGAATTGTTTTTGCACAACAATTACACCTTTCCTCTGATCAGAAACTGAAAGCATATTAAACTTTAGTGTTCATTGTATTTGATGTTGTACACTTAAAGGTATATGCTTGTGCCTTTAGAGTACTATGTAGTGAATATTAAGTGTATCTCTTTGTATTGCTTTGTTCTCTTTCCTACAGATGGTGAAGTAATACTTGACAGTCCTGTCCATCCTGTGACTGAGGGAAATCCTCTGATGTTACGCTGTTTATATCGCAACACAAACATCTCGGACTCAGGTGCTAATTTCTATATAAATGACTCGATCGTCCAGGACCTGACTGCGGGGGAGATGACCATCAATAGTGTCTCAAAGTCAGATAAAGGTTTCTACTACTGTAAAAACCCAGAGATCGGTGAGTCACCAAAAACCTGGGTTTCAGTCAGAGGTGAGACATTTTGCATATATTCATTTCAATGAAAAGTTACATAGTTTGAGTCAGTTCTCCATTCTTAAGACATTATAGAAATGTTTATTATGACGTTATAGTCATTTACACTGTTTAAGCTTCTTGAATTAGTTACATGATCTTGACTACTATTCGGAATGTAATATGTAGAAATGGTTCGAATCCTCCCTTTAATTACGCAATATACACACATATACATATACACACTTGCATCATGTTTGCAGATACTATTTGTGCTAAATGTTTTATTATCTTTGTATAGCGAGACCAAAGCCTGTAGTGAAAATACAGCCAGCTGAGAATGTGTTCATTGGGGAAACTGTCACTCTCACATGTGACATACAGACTGGAGGTTCCTGGAACTACCGCTGGTATAGAAATAATGAAGAACTAGGTGATGCTGCAGGAAAGAAGACCTACACAATCACTGATGTCGAAGCCTCTGATGAAGGTCCATACAGCTGTAATGGAACTCATTCATCTGACACAAAATACACACAGATCAGTGATGCTTTTACACTGACTGTATCCGGTGAGTGTGTTTTATCTCACAAATTGTTGGTTCCATTTGCTTTTAAATGGATTTTTCAAATGGGACAAAAAAATGCATCATGGTCCTTTTACAGTATCTCAATGTAATGGTTATTTCAATAAATAATAAACAGATTATTAAATAGATGATCTAATATTAAATATTTAACATATTTAAAATAGAAATTAACACACACACACACACACACACACACACACACACACACACACACACAAAAATGACAATATTTAAACATTTCCATTTCAGTCATTTAGTGATGATTTTGTCTTCCAATTCTCCAAAATAATCTTTACTCTATACACCCATTAAAATGTATTGTAATAAATATAACAAAATAAATATAGTATAGAGAGATTAGAGCTCTATATCACAGCAGTTATTTTATAAACCTTCACTTTAATCACAGTGAATCATTACATTTAATATTCCTTTCTTCAGTTTCATGTCAATAAAAATTCTAAAACAGTTTTAAAATTGACATTAGTTGTTTTTCATCATCACAGAGAGCATATTACTGTTCTACTGTAGAGGTAACTAGTGTAGTAAAAACAACTCACTTTTTCAAATCTTTCTATATTTGATGTCTAACAGAAAAACCTGAACCTGAACTCACATCAGACCTTAAAGGAGCTGCACTGACAAGAAACTCAGTGACTCTGTACTGTACACTGAAGCTGCAGTCTGCTGGATGGAAGTTTTACTGGATGAAAGACACGCAGAGCCGTGAGACTGAGACTGAAACACACTCCTACACCATCAGATCAGTTAATGTCTCTGATGGAGGTCAGTACAGATGCAGAGCTGGAAGAGGAAACCCAGTCTACTACACACATTACAGTGATGCACTCTGGGTAAATGTTACTGGTGAGTATCTGACTGCATTGCACAGTACGGGTTAACAGTAGAACCACACAGTAAGTTATATTTTGACACCTACATACAGAGAACAAATACATTCTCCAAAGTAGCTTCAGTATCTGATGAGTAAGGAAGAGGAGGTCTAAAAAGTTTAAACTGATCCACTAAGTGTAAAAACTGCAGAATCAGAAAGAATGAGGGGTGTGTGTATGTGTGTGCAGCATACAATAATAAGCAGAGGTGGCAAAAGTACACACATCCTTCACTTAAATAGAAGTATAGATATTCATGTTTTAAAATACTCAGGAAAAAGTAATAAATATAATTTTTTACTCAAGTTAAAGTAAAGAAGTTTGGGCTCCGACATGTACTTAAGTAAAAAGTATCCATTGCTATTACCTGTTTTAGTGTGATGCTGGTAACTGGACCTCACATCACATTAATATTAGATCTGTAATCGATTAAAATATTTAATCGCAACTTATTAGCACATTTCTAGATGTTTTAAATGTACCACATATTAATATTTCATGTTTATAATACTCTAAGTAACATGGACATGGAGAAATATGGATGCTTTATGCAAATGTATGTTTATCATTCAAATATTCTTGTAAATGTTTTAAAGTAATTATGGTGTTTTAAATTACGTAAAACATCAGGACACCAAAGGGAACTTTTGCTATGTTTCCACACAGACGGTTAATGAGGTGATACCGGAGAAACTGTACCACTTCTAAATTTCATACCGATTACATAATCAGAGAACATTTGTTTTCGATGTGAACAGGTTTATGTAAAAGACATTTAGAGTTTTCTATACATATATTTATTATGTCTGTAAGGCAAGTATTCACTGGGATTCCGGTTGTTTTATTTATGTGTTTGTGAAGGGAGATAAGCGAGATGGCAGAGAGCGCCCCCTGCCTGTTTTCTTTATTTTTCAAAAGCACAGCATTCTGTTGTTATTATAAGTGAATATAAATAAAAGTAGACCCTTTAGAGCAGGGGTGTCAAACTTAGGCCCGCGGGTGTAATTATATTTGGCCCGCGAGATCATATCAAATGTGTATTAGAGCTGGCCCGCCAGTATATAGCGCATACACCGCTAATACTACAAATCCCAGAATGCTTTGTTAGTGTGTTGGCACGTCAGTCGAGACTGCTGAAAATCTCTGCGTACTCAGCGCTGAATTTACTCAGCTATTTACTGACTTTGAAGCCCAGAAATGCAGATTTGAACTGCTCAGTAATCCGTTTGTGGTTGATGTGGAAAGCGCACCAACCAACCTCCAAATGGAGCTGATTGAACTCCAGTGTAGAGACACGCTCGAGTCAAAGTACGACTCTGTGTGTGCTGCACAGTTTCCATGTTTCCTCCCCGACACACTGCTCCACCTCCGTGCCCAAACTGCTCAAATGCTCTCTATGTTCGGCAGCACATATCTCTGTGAGCAACTGTTCTCTTTAATGAAGATAAACAAAACACCACTCAGGAGTCTCACTGATGAACACCTTCACTCAAACCTGTGGATTTCCTCAGCTCAGAACCTAAACCCAGATATGATGCACTTGAATCTAAGAAGAGATGCAGGTATCTGGTTTGAACCAATGTGCATCAGAGTAAATCAAAGTGTAGCAAACTGAGCTTGAATGAATGTTGTCTTTATGCACTTTTTTTTACTTCAAGGCATAAACTTTTAATGGTGGAAAGATTGCTTTTTTTTTTTTTTTTTATTGAATGAAATTATTATTATTTTTGGTTGTGTTGTTGGCCTGTGAAAAAAGTTTTACATTAAAAAGGAATTCGAAAGGCTATAGATAGATAGAGAGATAGAGAGAGAGAGAGACATAATAAGAAACGAATACCACTGATGTGTGTTTTATTTCAAATTTAATTTTTCATGTGTTTATAATATTAAACTTTGGTTTTTCCAGATTCAATGTTTATGTAAAACTAAAGTTTGTTTCCATATGAAAAGGTTCAACATTACACATCTGGAGAGATGGGAAAACATGCACAATTGCAGTAAATTTTTCAATAAATATTGAGTTTGGCCCGTGACTTCGTCCCACTTTTAAATTTTGGCCCACTGTGAATTTGAGTTGGACACCCCTGCTTTAGAGATTCGAATGATGTTTTGCTATTATCTGCATGATAAAAAAATTATTTAAGTTCAGTTTGGCATTATGAGGAAAAATGCCACAAGAAGCTTCTGATTTGCTTGTTTTTTGCTTCGTAAACTAGTCTACATCTTTGGTGTGTGAGAGCCAGGAAATGATAAACTAGTGGTAGATTGAAAAAGCCACGCAATGACAGGAAATATGTTGATGGGCTGAAAACGGTGTGCAGTCAGAAGAAAAGTATTTACATTTTACCAAATTAATTGATTAAAACTAAACAACGAGCCTGTTTTGAAAATGTAAGATGTAGAATGTACAGATATTTGTGTAAAAATGTAATGAGTAAAAGTAAAAAGTTGTCCGAAAAAATAGAGAAGTTAAGAAGTGATACCAGAAAAATCTACTTAAGTACAGTAATGAAATATTTGTACTTCATTACTTCCCACCTCTGATAATAAGTAAAGACGTACATTAAAGTATGATTAAAAAAAAATGTATAATGCAGAATGTTTTCTTTTTTACAAAATATGAATATATTTTTATATACAGTATTTAAATATAATATTTATGAACAGGTGAATCTCCTCCAGTGTCTCTGATCATCAATCCCAACAGAACTCAACACTTTACTGCTGACTCTCTCTCACTGAGCTGTGAGGACCAGAGAGACTCTACTGGATGGACAGTGAGAGGACACACACAAAATGAGCTGTTCAATTGTTCATCAGTTTCAGGATCTACATGTAACATCAGCTCCCTCTCTCCATCACACACTGGAGTTTACTGGTGTCAGTCTGAATCTGGAAGACGCAGTGATTCTGTCAACATCACAGTACACAGTGAGTCTTTATCACTTCTCATCAGTAGGATTTAATTATAACACCAATTCTGAAATAGTTGGGATACTGTGCAAAATTTAAATTAAAAACAGAATGAGATAATTTGCAAATCTCATAAATCAATATTCTATTCCCAATAAAACAAGCAAACAAAAACCGTATCAAATGTTTAAACTGAGAATACCATTTTAAGGAAAACATTTGTGAATTTGATGGCTCAAACAGGGCTTTTAAAAAGTTGGAACAGGTCCATGTTTCCCACTGGGTGCTGAGTAGAGCAGTTTGATGAAATTTTGGGAGAGGAATATTGTTCCATACTGTATGTGTCTTCAGGATTCTAGCTGCTGGTTCTGGGTGTCCTTTATTGTGTTTTTTGTTTGTTTGTTTATTTTGTTTCATGATGAATTTTTTTAAATGCTGAAAGGCCTATATTGCAGTAATCTTCTATTATAAAGTCATGCTATTGTAATAGATGCATTGTCTTGCTCAAATATGCAAGGCATTCCCTGAAAAAGATATATTTTTTGGATGGAAACATTTGTTGGTCTAAAACCTTTATATACCATTTAGAATTGATAGAGCATTCCCAAACAGGTCAACTCCATGTTAAACAGGCACTAATGCAATTCCATACTATAAGAGATGCAGATTTATTAACTGAGCATTGATAAGTCAGATAGTCTCTTTCCTCTTTAGTCTGGAGGACATGTTGTCCATGGTTTCCAAAAATAACTACTTTTCCACTTTGCCTCAGTACATTTTAAATGAGCTTTAGCATAGCATTGTCTATGACATAGCTTCATGAATAGAAGAAAAAAAAATGTAGTGGCATTATTTTTTTAGCTAGCCAGTGAACTGTATCCTTGATAGATATGTAGATATGGCCAGCAGGCATATACAAAAAGGTCTTTAATATTTAAATATTCATTGGTAATCCAATAAACAATATGAAACATCAAACCTTTCCACATTTGTCTCAGGTAAATTCTCAGATAATATATTTAGCCTAGAACATGATACTATAGCTACAAACTTACCAGATAAAAAATAGAAAATTAATACTTGTAATTGAGAGAATAGAGTAAAATTTTATTTCTTCATTTTAGTCATAAATATGGCATTGAGGTCATTAATTCACATCACATAGAACATATCAATAGAGTTCTGTATACTAGAATAATATTTTTCGGTTGTTCTTCTTTCTCTTTAACACAGATGGTGATGTGATCCTGGAAAGTCCTGTTCGTCCTGTAACTGAGGGAACTCCTCTGACTTTACGCTGTTTACATCGTGACTCAAAGATCTCGGTCTCTGGTGTTTATTTCTATAATAAAGGTTCTATCATTCAGAACCAGGCTGGAAGAGAGATGACCATCAATAGCATCTCAAATTCAGATGAAGGTTTCTACCACTGTAAACACCCAGAGAGAGGAGAGTCACCAAAAAGCTGGATTACAGTAAAAGGTAAAGAAACCATTTATTCTTCCTTGAATTCGATTTGTAACATTACGGTTTCATGTTGTAGTGTTTAAACAAATATTCAGTTTCTCCTCTTTCCTTAGTTTCAGCTCCTTTATCCACTGTTGCAATTGTAGGACTGAGTCTGTCTTGTGTGTTTGTCATCATTATAATCTTACTGATCCTGCTGTTGTGTTACATCAAGACCAAAGGTATGATTGTCAGTTATTTGTGTCTATAGCACAATAAGTCACTTTAAAAATGTTTCTCATATCACCAAATATTTTAATACTTTAACTTGTATCACTGATTTACTCTGTTGACTGGCACTAGAGACAACATAAAATATCAAGAGATTTTGTTGTTTTATTTTATTATTTTCTAAGTGTTTCTGTAGCTGGAACCAGCAATATAACCTATTCACAGGGTCTTATTAGAAACCATAAATAAAATGGTAAGATAACTGGATGAACCTAATGTCAGATCATGTTTGCCAGAAGTTCAGGTGATGTGATTTTACTATAATAATGCTCAAAATTGTAATGCATTACTTTTTAGATAAGTTGAAATACAGATGGAATTGCTGTGATACAACCGTCACATAGCAACAGCTTCCCTACACAACTTGAACTTCTTAATCACCAAAGTAATTTCTTGAGGAAATATAGAGGTTTTTGGGGAAATAATCCAGTTCCTACTTGCAGCTGAATAAAAATCTGTTATCTACCGTAATTTCCGGAATATTAAGCGCACCCAAATATAAGCCGCACCCACTGAATTTTACAAAGATTTTTATTTTGAACATAAATAAGCCGCACCTGTCTATAAGCCGCAGGTGTCTACATTGAAACTAATGAACTTTACACAGGCTTTAACGAAAGGCATTGCCTGTAACACGGCTTGTATCTAAACAGTAGCCTACCAAGAAAGTCATTGTTCACTGTCTTCCTCCTTCCTTTCACAACGATTTCTCTCGCTAGTTTTTCTTTTAGCATCATCGTGTGTTTAAAAATCACCACCAAAGCTGTGCAGCTCAGAACACAGGTGAAGTGCGTTTTTTCATGCCCGGTTGTTTTCAGCGTGACGAATGATTCGCATTTCCTGTAGACAGTCCGAGTGAGCGGCAGGTCAAACGTCAGAGGAACCTCATCCATATTTATGATGTGGTGCGGCCCGATTCAGTGGAAGCGCATCTGATTTAATATAAAGAGTTTCATTGGTTCACCTGAACCCGTTCGGCAATTTCGTTGGTCTAATGCAAACTACGGCCCGCGGGCCACACACGGCCTGTTGGGTTTATTAATCCGGCCTGCCGAACGTGACCAAATTCTATTAAAATAGGTACTGGTAAACATTGTTCAATTTACCTTTCCCCTGTAATGCCCACGTTTCCCCTAAAGATGTCGCACTTCAGCTCCATTGACGTTGTTCGCGTGCATTACTCTCTTCTTCTCTTAAGAGAGCTTAATCTGATACTCTTTAAAAACTGCGACAGTTTCTGACAAACACCTCGGATCTATCCTGAGAATTGCCACAACAAAACTTACTCCAGACTTTCATGAACTGGCAAAATAAGGAGTTCAACAACACTGTTCCTACTGAAACTGAACTTGAGATTTTCTGCTGTGTTTATTGATGCACTGGCAAAAAAAAAAAGATCAACAAATTGTTGCTCTTTTGGCACTTGATGAAACTGAATTCGCCAAATCTCTAATGTGTGTGTGTATGTGTATATAATATACATATATATATATATATATATATATATATATATATATATATATATATAAATAATGTATATGTGTGTGTGTGTGTGTGTGTATATGTATGTATGTATGTATATGTATGTATGTATGACCCGGCCCCTCTGTCAAATTTTAGAACCCATTGTGGCCCGTGAGTCAAAAAGTTTGCCCATCCCTGGTCTAATGTTACGGGGCTCAGTTTTTTGTCTTGAAGTTTGTGATACCGGGAAAAACCCAGGAAAAATCCATATATTAGCCGCT
>JAAIIK010019581.1:34015-51062 GCA_014706435.1 Silurus glanis | reverse complement strand
ATAATAATAATAATAATAATAATAATAATAATAATAATAATAATGATCAAAAAACCTTTTTAAAGTTTAAATTTTTTTAATTCCAGATTCTAAGCTCCTAAGTTTTGGGGAGGGTCAATAGCATTATGGTAATCCTGGAGCCAAAGAAATACTGATCTGTAGGTGCTGTGTTGACAGGGGGCAACATGGGCACTCTGACTGGTCAATTTGTGCTACAGGAGGGTTGGACAAGATGTAGGCTAGCATTTGCTGTCCATGTATATTATTGAGCTTTGGGTGCCCAATACCTTTTACTGGTTCACCAGTCAAATGTTTCAGATCCAAGAAAGAATGCAGTGTTCTTTCCTAGCCATAAAATGAAACCATAAAATATAATAGAGGCTAATTTGTAGTGTTCTGAACCCGATGTCTGACCTGGGCTTTTGTTTTATAATCCATCTTTTTAAATAGCAACAAATCTCAGTTCACCAGACAACAAGTTCTAAAAGAATATGGACTTGCTATTTGATGTCGACATGATTTACTCCCTCATGCTGACTCCATATGTTCAGTGTCGTCGTTGCCGTCTGCATCCAGTTTCCACTGTGCATATATAACTTCTCATTTCCCAATTTTCTCAAACTTTTAAGAATTTTTTTTTTCTTGGGAAAATGTTAATTTAAGTTATTTGAGGATAAATTTTTACATTGCATTTACATTACATTTACATGTGGATATCGACCCACATTTGAGTCCCGGTTCTCAAAGAGGGCCTAGAAAATGGGAAATGATGAAAATGATACATACACCCAGGAGAAATATGGCCTAGGTTGCACTGAGAACGATGGTTTCCGGCAGAGTATTTTAAAGCAGTGACACTCAAAACCCGTGCTCACAACCAACCATTATGCATTTTCCCTTTTTACATTAAATTTTTCATCAAATGGTCGAGCTATAAGATCCATTCTATTTAACATGGTCTGGTACCAGGTTACCTACTGTTTCATATTATAATTACAACAGTAATGGTCTCCAATTTATAGCACTGGTGGGCGGTCAGGGCCAGCAAAGCCTTCTCTGCTGGCCTAAACACTATCAGAAGCACTGACCTACATTTACAACCTAAATTCTAATATTTGTTCCATGAAATTGTATTAATTTATTCCCAACAGTCTATTCTCTTCATTTTGTAGCGTATCTCTTGGCTGCGCTGCTTCTAGTATGTGTATGTAGATTTTAGATTTTTTTGTCCAATCAGATTTCTGCCTATATGTGCTGACATGTCGATCTAATCTGCCCAGGGCCTTCAAAGTCTGTACTGCTGGCTCTTTGGCCATAGAGAATATTATCAACAGGTCTGTTTCTTTAACCAATCAGATTTCAGATTCGCCTCACAGCGTCAGCATATTTCCGTCCTCTGATTGGTTGCACATGAATACATTAGAGTTAGACTTGTTTATGCCTACGGAGGAAGAGAAATTGATTTGGTCTCGGACATGCATAAAAATTCATTTTGAAGAAAAGCTAGACATTGTGAGGAGAGGTTGGCCAACCCTGAAGCTAGCTAGGTTGGCCAACCCTGAATCTAATTATGAGTCTGCATCTCTGATGAGTAGGTTGTATTTTATTTACATTTTTATGTTTTTGTCATGTTATTAGACAAATATTGCTTCTGAACTGCTCCAGATGATGTAGGTGCACAGTTGCAGTTGTAGTGTAGAGGTTTGGAGTCTTAACTGGGTTTCTTGCTTTAGTAAAATGGTATTCACCCACCATATGTGAAATGCCTCTCTCTCTGTAATGCCACGTGTTGTTATATTGCGTTTTTTGTATAGTAGTGATGGTTTCTATAATTGCGACGTGATAGTGGTGGTATTAAGAGGTGGATTAAGTCGGGTAAATCCTCAATGAAGGCCCAGATACCAAATGCACGGCCTGTCACTGCTTTATAGAGTACTGAAATATCACAAAAAAAAAAGTTAGTTTTTTGTATTAAATGCATTGGTGGAATTTAAATACACAATAAAAAGCAGCATGCACTGTTAGTTTTGATTTTGGGTTCAGAGTTAAGTTCTAATCATAAGAAATAATCACACAGAACCAGATATCAGGACTTTGAAGTCGTTTGTTAGAACCACTAAAATAAATCACTATATTAACAACCACTATAATAAAGACCCACAGAGAACATTTACTCACAGATCATCAAATGACCGAGCTCCATCCTGTCCTACTGATGTCTGACTGAGAGGTGACAGTGTGACACTTCAATGTGCACTGTCAGGATTTTCCGGTTTCGCGGCGCGCACTTCCGGGTCGGCGGCCATCTTGCCGCTTTCACGCGCCTCCCGGTATCTCTGTTCTGCTCTGCCTCCCTGGTTACCTGGTTTGAACTCTGGACTGGTTTTTGGTTTGTGTGTCTTCCCTGCCTATTTCGTTTTGTTTAGCTGGCTTTTGGATTTTTTTGGACTGTGTTTTCGGTTTTGCTTTTGTCTTCCCTGTATTGCCCTGTTCGCCTGTGTTAAGACCCTGGACTGTTTTTGGACTTTGTTTTTGCCCCTTTGTATTTTGTTATATGCTTAAATTCTGTACAGCACTTTGGCCAACAGCTGTTGTTTTTAAATGTGTTCTATAAATACTGACTGACTATGACTTTGTTTTTGCCTTTGCTCTACTTTTTTTTTTTTATATTAAAGTCTTCATGACCCTGTGTGCATTCTGCATTTGGGTCCTCCCCTCCAGTCACTCACCTCACTCACCCAGTCACACCCAGTGTTGGGGGTAACGCGTTACAAGTAACGTGCGTTACGTAATAATATTACTTTTCTGGAGTAACGAGTAAAGTAGAGGAAAGTAGCGCGTTACTTTATAAATTTACACACTAATATCTGAGTTACTTTTTTAAAAAAGTAATGCGAGTTACTTTTCAGTTAAATTATTTTGCATAAAAAAAATAAATACTGAATTAAAATGAACGTAGTCACGTAGAATCGCGCACTCATACGTGCGAGCAGCGGGAACAGAAGCTGGTCAGAAGCGGAGATGGCAGGCCAGAGCATAACATTACTGTGATGGAAGTAGAGAGAGCAAATTCACAGCTCGTTTGCTCTTTGTGGGAAGATAAACTGCCACGGTCACTGATAATATCGCGAACTTTGTAAAAAGCGTTCAGAATGTTTCAAGCTGATGATGAAGCAGAGAATGATGTAGACGAGGACGAGGTCATATTTACGGAATTGCACGAAGTTTTACGTGATGACGGCGAAAGGTATGTTCTCCCTCCACATCACCGGTGTGCAGCCCACACCCTTAACCTTATATACACTAACGATAGTTACATTTCTGACGGCGAAGCAGATTGAAAAGCAGTGTACAGAAGAAATTTAGTCGATCATCTTATTGTTCTCTAAGAAGTTATTAAACATTTTAAATGTTTAAAACATATCTTTTGCCCTAATATAACTTATTTCTTAATAGCAATTATCTATATTACACCTGTTACACCTGTAAGGCGTGAAAGAGATACAAGTAACGCAAAAGTAATATAACGCATTACTTTCCATAAAAAGTAACTAAGTAAAGTAATTAGTTACTTTTTTGGGGAGTAACTCAATATTGTAATGAATTACTTTTAAAAGTAACTCTGCCCAACACTGGTCACACCCGCACCTGCTTTTCTGACACTGGCTGAATTACAGCAATGGGGAAATGTGTATCTCTTTCAGATGGTGATATATATGTACAATAGATAGAGTGAGAGAGAAATAGAAATGTGTTGGTTTCTCTTTATTATGCTAAAAAAGGTTGTGGTCACTATTTACAGTAAACAATCAGAATGCAATCAATCAGTGTTTCACTTTAAAAAAGTGAATCACTGTGATGGACACATTTCAAGTTATTTCTATTATCTGTGTTTATGTGCATTTTAATGGCACAAATTAAATCTATAAGAGAAGATTCTGAGGTGTAATAAATGTCTAACATTGTTTATCTTTTTGAATTAGTTCATCACACATCGTTTGTGCTGAAATCCACAGCACATGCCATGGAAACTGGCAGTAGTGGAAACATGCATGTGTGGCTGATTTCACTTTAGCTTTACTGAGAATGTAAAGGACAGAGCATTTCTTAATATATATAATGTATATCTTTACGTATATCAATTTCCTTAATGGATAAAGTCCAACACTTTTTTTCTTCAACTAGAAAATCCACAAGAATATCTCATTGTTTATAAGCTTAATTTCTAAACTGCTATTAACAGAAAGCAAGTCAGGTATTTAATGAAAAACAAATAAGGAGTGTGTAATAAAGTCATTTAATCAGTATGTTCATTGCTAGATAGAGTAGGAGTTGTGTTTGTAAATGTAAAAATGTAAATCAGATGTATAATGAGGTCAGCTCATGTGTAAGTGTGTAACAGTTGGGAGCAGCAGCACTGGCTTTCATTCACATTTACACATTTCACAATCTCCCGTTTAATGCTACGGGAATGTTGGAGCTCACACACTTTAACACACAGGATTCATACAAGCACACATTTACACCCCATCTACAACCCTGATACCAATGGATTTATTTATACATATTTACCTGCGTGTTAGTGTATTTTGTGTTGTGGAGCTGCGTCTGACAAACAGAGGTTTGACCGGGAGGCTGAATCTGAAGCTTTGGTCCCCGAGAATCACACCGATTATTGATGTATTACTAGAATTTTTTTTTTCCAAGAATGGGGCTGGTGATCAATGGTGTCATTATGATACAACAATTTTTTTCTTCTTTTCTTTTTTTTTATGTAAAGGAAATTATAAAATCTTTATATTATTTGGACGTGGTTTACCGTGTATAAATAGAGCTAAATGTAAGACCAGTATTATCAACTTTCAGGATTTCGGAAGTCATAATACAGTATCTGCGTGAGATGTAATATTTCACTGTAATGTTTTTTGTAATGATTTTAAATTATTAAGCCTTGTCTAGGATGTTCTGATATATTATCAAACTTTAATACAATTTAAAAAGGCTTTGCTTTATGTGATATTGGGACTTGGTACGTTGAAGCGGTGTGTGTTATTTTGCTTGATAATTCTCAGTTTTATTTTCTTCCTCCATTGTATGTGTGTGTCTTGTTTCTTTTTTATTCATTAATACTGTATATAAAGATATACCTTTATTCGTCCCACAATGGGGAAATTTCTGTGAAGTGCTTGTTAAAGAGAATGGAGTGTTTTGGAATTGAGATTTCGAAATGTAATGTGCATCTTCCTGGATATTCTCTCAGGGAATAAAAAAGTTAATCTAAAATGTCCCAGAGCCCCTCTAATGGCTGGTTGCTTTAACCCCAGACCCTTCACATATAAGATAAGTTTATTCACTTGAGTGTTTTAGTAATTAATGGTGCAAATATAAACAAAATCTCATGAGTACAAAGAAAATCATTGCTTATGAAATATTTTCAAATTGGCAAGCATTTTTGTGAATATTTTCTAAATTTTATTAATACTTTTACTATGTTTAATAACTGACACTCAATAATGAATCATTCATCACTAAATTATATACAATCTTGTTTTTCATAGGTTCATGAAGTCTCCAATCAGGATTTGCTGAAACAGCTATTTCAGAGAACATGGTAAAGACATATTTTAGTAGGCATTATATCGGTTATGTATTTTTGTGCCTCTTTGTTCAACTCTCCGCATTGTACAAACTTCTGATAAGGATCTTAAAAGAGGATAAGGAAGTTAAATGTTCGTACTGTAAATTAAACATTTTATTTGACAATTAGACAGAATTGGTCTTATAAAATTTCCCAATGGTTTGTTCTTCATACATGGATTACTCAGTTAGGCCCTGTTTACACGAGAACGCTCGCGGGTGAAAACGTAAAAATATTTTATCAGATGTGCCTTTCGTTTAGACGGCGACGGCGTTTTTGGGGCTTAAAAACGCAAAAAAGTGAAACCACCCTCCAGAGTGGAAATCTTAAAAACGCTCCACCGTCGCGTTCCCGTCTAAAGGGTAAAAACGCAAAAATCTGCTCACGTACGCAGGTTGTATGCAGGCACGCGGACTTGGTGTTGTTGTGTGGCAGCGCTTCACATTGCCACCTAGCCGCCTGGAGTGCATACTACATCGAATTTCACACACTTTTGCGTCACCATATGCACGCAGATTTCCCCCCCATAACGCTTGTCTAAACGCAGAATAAAAAGTGATAACGCAACGCCACTTTTGCGTTTTCTCTTCAGATCGTTTCCGTGTAAACAGGGCCTTAGTGTAGCTGGATTTTATTGTTGATGATTTTACATGATCCAGGATCTTTTGGTCCTTCAAAGTTCCTCCCGGAGTTGTTGTCAGAGCAACAGGCATTTCACAGATTCTGCAAGGATTCCCAGGCATTTTATTTAAAAAGTGTTCAAATTCTTCATAACTTTCGAGTAATACCTCTGCTCGGCAGTGGTGAAACTTGTGTGCTCATTAACAGCTGTATGTTTGTCAATATTTAATAATTTTTTTATTTACTTATTAGTGAACCATAAAATGTAGTAATAATGAGATATTTTGCACTAATATTAGTATTGTGCTTGAGTGAGTGGCTCATTGATATTCCAAAATTTTTCTTTTAATCTATTTTTATTTTTTTTAGTACTACTTCTATAATATATAATATATAAAATAATATTTACATTATAATACTAGGTTAAGACATTGGACTTTGTATCAATGCTGGGCAAGGCTCTTAACCCTCAACTACTCAGTTGTATAAATAAGATAATTGCTCTCCATAAGGGTGTCTGCCAAATGCCATAAATGTAAAGTCATTAGCGCCATGGGTGGTTTCATGAATTTTCACAGTAAGAACGGGAGCTTTGAGGATGGATTTGGACTGTAGTTAAAGTCAACAGTCTGCTACACTGACTACAATTTACATCTGATCACCATCAATGCACAACTCAACATTGTTTATCTGTAATAAATGGACATTCGGTGCAACCCAAATGAGGATGGGTTTCCTCTTGAGTCTGGTTCCTGTCAAGGTTTTTTCCTTATGCCATCTCAGGGAGTTTTTCCTTGCCACAGTAGCCACTGACACGCTTGCTCATCAGGGACAAACTTACACTTATAAACAACATCTTATTAATTTTTAATCACCACACTATCTCTGTAAAGCTGCTTTGAGACAATGTTCATTGTTAAAAGCACTATACAAATAAAAATGAATTGAATTGAATTAAAGTATTATATTAGTAAAGAAAAATATATATATTTTTTTATTTTGAACAAGAACATGTGACCCATAAGGCTGCATTCATGCTGTGAAAATCATTGAATACCCTTAGCAAAACTTCATTATGATGGTATTCTATACATTTTATGATTGCGTTTTAATCTATTATTATAAGTATTATATTTCAAGTATTTCTGTAGTATAAATTGGTCTTCCTAATGTATGACCTATTAATATATATATATTTTTTTTCATTTTAATCATTGCTCAGTAATATTGTAATAATTGTCATACACTTGCTCCAAATAAAAGTCTCAAAGTCAAGTACATTTTGCTTTTTCTGGTTCATTTGAATCATTGAATCACATTGTGTGTATGTGTATTCAAGGCTGCAAACATCAGAACGACAAGCAAATATAGTATATAAAGTAGAATCATCATCATGTGAAAATGGTATAGTTTAATGAAGTGCTATTGTGTAAACTGTTTGTAACTTCAGGACAGTCGCACTGGATCTGTTTTGTCGTGACTCGCGAGTATCAGGTTGCACAATCAGTTCACTCGCAACATAGTGATGAATTCAATTAAACCGGTGCGAACAAATGCTTAATCTAAAAGCAGCAAATAACAGCAGCAGTAAATGATTACATTTACTTGTGTGAGTGGGCCCACTTTACTTGTGTGAGTGAGTGTTTGCTTGTGTGAGTGGGCCCACTACTATTTTATGTTGAGATTTATACTTTAGTGTGATAAGTGTTGATTTAGAGGTGCAGTTGCACTGTTACGGAAATAGTTAACAGTAAGAGTGTTTAAGTATTTTCATTTGAGTGCATATTCATTGCTGGGTAGTTAAGTGTTTTACCATATTTGAACTGTTTACGTTGTGTATTCAGTAAGTGTATTGGACAGTAATTTATATTGTTATAATTCCTATTGACTGTTATTCATACCTATATATTATTATAAATATGTCAACTTAATTACTTAAATATAAATATATATATCTTCTATAATTCATATCTCAATATATTCTATATAGCAAAAAAGAAATAAATGCAAAACTGTTTTTTACTGTTTTTTTTTTGTGTATTTTAGAGTTTAGGTATCAGGGTATTCTAATTTCTATAGTCGAGAGACCCCAAGTTATTGAACCCGTCGCCCCACCCTAAAGAGCTTAGACTTGACACAACTAAGTAGGGCAGGGGGCGCTACATCAATTTTCACAAAACGAGAACATTTTTACCATTGTGACTCATTATTTTTCAGTGGGAAAAATCTTGTCTCTGCTGGGCTTTAACGAGTGCATCAAAGTCGGGTTGAATGTGGAGATGTAAAGCACAGCTGACAGATGATCATCAGTGAGAGGATCTATACCTGGATTTGTTAAACATCATCACTGAGAATGTTTGTTCACATATGTAGGTAGAGCCAAAGAGAACCAACATCTTCTGAGCATGTCTTCTCATGTTTGGAAAGTTCTCTTCCTTGAGAGAAGAGTAAGTAAAGTGCCAGTATCGCATCAGACTGCAGGTCAAGTAGTTCCAGCTGAACATCACAGGGGTGCATTTTCCACACTGCAGGTAAAGGGAGAGGGAATCATGTGCATTTCATTCTCGAGTGGTCTGGAAGGTCTGGGGTTCGAGCCCCGGCATCGCCAAGCTGCCACTCTTGGGCCCTTGAGCAAGGCCCTTAACCCTCTATGCTCCAGGGGACCCTTACGAGAAAAAAAAATCAAGGACCGTGACGTCAGAGCGACGTGGGGCCGCCTTCCCGTGGGCTCACCACCTGCAGGAGGGACCGTAAGGGACGGGTGCTGAGAGGATCGAGCAGCAGCCGAAGGCGGGGGTCTTGACAACCCGATCCCTGGACACGGAGAAGTGTCTAGGGAATCTGCTTAGACTGCTGCCCCCGCGACCCGAATTACGGATAAGCGGGAGAAGATGAATGAATGAATGAATGAAGTGGTCTGAGATCTTCAAATAGCCTTGACAACTCACCATGGAGTGCTGCTAACATGGATGAGTACATGCAGAGGTGATCAGTTGATGTGTGACTTCTTTTAGGGTTTGCATGTGTGAGTGTTGCTCTCCATTTGGCTTGAAAGAAACTGCTTGTGACAGATTCAATAATGCACAGCATTTATTTACGTATTGCGTCGCGTGCACGTGAATAAAAAAACTTCAAAATAAAAGTAGCGCAGCTTTAGTCCATGCATATTATTTTTTATATATATATATATATATATATATATATATATATATATATATATATAAAACAAAATTTTATATATTTATTTATATATTTAAAAAAAAAAAAAAAAACATCTTGGTAAAGATAGATATAATTCAGCATCATCATTATTTATGCCTGAATTTTTATTTATTTATTGACCTTTTTGTCCTGTTTTCACAAGAATTATGGACAATACACTTCTGCCAAAAAATGGTTTGCTTTTAGAATTAGTGCCACTTGTCCTTGGAATGCCAATGTAAAGTACAATTTGGTAAACCTCAATAGTGCAACTGCTGGGACCAAACAGACACTGCAGACTTAGGAAAAAACACAAATTAAATATTAACGAAAAGTATTCACTGAGTTCCAGATAATAGGTATCTAGGTTGTAAACTACAGGTATTATTAATTGCTGTACATCCCCATAACCTGATAGCCATAGTCACAGATAGACCAGGCTTCAGAAACCGGAAGTAAAACCGATTGTCGTTTATATATGGTCTTAACATGCAAACACGAGAGCTTCAGATGGGACTGTAGCAAATGGCAAACTTAACTAAGTGCTTCCTTCGAAGAGAAGCCAGGAGCATGGAACCACAGAGAACAGAGCAGTAGGTAGTCTGGAACGCTCTATGGCCGTAACCTGTAGATCAGAACAGTGAGTGAAGGGGAATAAGGACCTTATAAAGGGGATGGGTAAATGGAGGACATGTGTAGGGGATTAGTAGGAGCTGGACAGGTGTAGGGGATTAGTAGGAGGGAGAGGCTGTGCGAGAGTGTTGAGTGAAGGAGGGAGGCGTGGCTGGTTGTCTGACAGCCATAACACAAGGAAGCCCAACCACTGGCACAAAAGGACTGGCACAAAAAGGATCAGGCCTAGCAGATGCCAATCATGCTTGGATCAAAATTAAGGGAACTTGAGTCATTTATTTTGAAATTTTTGCAGTCACATCGTCTTGCTGAAAGGGTCCACTGCCATTAGGGAATAACATAAACACAAAAGTGTATTTGGTCTGCATTAATGTTTAGATCGGTAGTACATGTAAAACTAGAATTCACATGAATGACATGATTACAGAAAAACTTGCCTAGAGCATCACACTGCCTCTGCTTGCTTGGTTCTGGGTGTCAGCTCTTCTCCAGTTTAGCAACACACATGCACCTGGATATCCAAATAACATAAAAGAAAATGTAATTACTCAGGCCAGGCCACCTTCTTCTATTTCTCCATGCTTCATTTATAACGCTTACATGTCCATTGTTATGGCAGTGGGCAGGGGTCAGCATGTACAATGTCTGGTCTGCCACTATAACGTGTTCCTTAGACCATTCTTAGTACCTTAGTGTCCTACAATTTTAAAGATTCTAGCCTTCACAAATTGGCCCTTGTCAAAGTTGCTCATATCCTTATGCTTGCCTATTTGTTCTGCTTCCAACACTCAACTTGAGACCTTGTGAATTACTGTTCACTTACTGCTGAATATATCCTACTAATTGACAGGTGCCAGTGTAATAAGATAATAAATTTTATATAACTTTACCTGTCGGTGGTTTTAATGTCATGGCTGATTGATGTAAAGAATGAGTTTATGCGCCTAAAGTTAAACAGTTTTTGTGTTTAACATGATTGTCGGTTTGCCTCAAACCTTACAATATTATGTGCATGTGCACCTGGAAATTTCTAATATTAGCACAAACATTTACAGCTAAAATTTTAAATTCTGATGTCTTATTTCCAGCCTGTTGCTAACAAGTCTAAGACTAAAACTTATCTGAGTATTTTTCTGACTGTTTGCATGCTGCTCAGTTGCTTTTATTAGTGTCAGCAAAATAAGGCTTAAGCCTGCTAACAAAAAAAATCTCTCTCTCTCTCTCTCTCTCTCTCTCTCTCTTTGTCAAGTGTGATGGGTGCTTAAGAGCACAGGAAGTTTCGAGGCTACAACACACAGATGTCACTTAGTCAGTCAGTAAGTCAGCAAATAATAGGACATGATGGAGCTCCATCCACTTTGTCTGATCCTCTGTAAGTAAATGCTCTTTGTCTATGTTCATTGCAGTCATTTTAAATTAACAATCCAAGATTTCTGATACCCGTGTCTGTTTAATTATTTTATTTGTCTATTGCTAAGGTTTGACACTGAATTTAATAAATTCTCCTTTTTGTGGTGGTTTTACATTTAATCCAATTTATTTATGATTAATAAATTAATAAAAAAAAAAAAAAAAAAATATATATATATATATATATATATATATATATATATATATATATATATTCTGTGAAAAAAGGCAGTAAAATGCTTCAGGTCATAGATAGTGCCAAGCAGACAGGAAATCAAAACAGACTCGATGCTGCTTTGGAAGAATCTAATTTTAGCATTTTAAATTGCATACGGTGTGAATACAGAACACTGTGTGTGCAATTTATTTTGAAAGGAATAGACTGTTTTAAAAGTTTGCATGACAAAATAATGCAGGCTGCAAGACCAAGTACACATTTATATGAACATTTTCCACTCTCTATTTTTTTTGTGATGGAAAAAAAAGCGTGATAAAAAGCTGACACTGCCTTAACATAAGTGATGACAGGAACTTGAACAGAACAGTATGTACTTCATAAATAAACAACTTCTTCTTTCGGCTGCTCCCATTAGGGGTCGCCACAGCAGATCATCTGTCTCCATACTCCTCTACATGTTAGGGTCCTGTTGGGCCCTTCCCTTGTTTGCCCCTGCTGTCTATCTCTCCCCATTTTTGTTCATTTCCTCTTCTTCCTCTCCCTCTCCCTCCCCCCTCCTTCACCTGTTTCCCATTATCCTGTCCTTATTTAAACCTCTTATGTCCCGCATGCACCGTTTGGTCTTTAGTTCATCTAACCATATAGCTTGCATTCATGTACACTAGGTTTCTCCCTCTCTCACGCCATTAGAGCCTTCACAAATGCCCTTTTCCCTAGTGAAGGTTTCTCTCCATTTCCTGGTACGCGGCTCAAGCCTTCTCAAATGTTATCATTTCTGATTGCGTCCCAGAATTTTTTTTTCCCCTGAGGCTTTCCCCTGTTCGCGATTTGTCGAGCCTTTTCGAGTTTCCTGTTCCTGCTCACATCCAGGAGTTTTTTCCCCAAGGCTTTTTTTTCCTCTCGTGGCTTTCCTCAAATCCTGTATCTCCTCCCGGAGCTCCTGGATCACGAGAGTAAGTTCTTTTCCCGAGTTCTTCTCTCCCTTACCTTCTTTCACTCGTTTTGTTGTCTAGTTCTTGATAAAACAGTTTAAACCCCCCTCCAATGTTCCTGGTCTTACTCCCTTTCCACTTGGTCTCCTGGACACACAACATATCTACCTTTCTCCTCTCCATCATATCAGCTACCTCTCTCCCTTTACCCGTCATAGTACCAACATTTAAAGTACCAACCCGAACCTCCACTCTCCTCCACTTCTCCTTTCCCTGCCGTCTCTGTAGATGTCTTACTCCTCTCCTTCTCCTCCTTCGGCCAACAGTAGCCCAATTTCCACCGATACCCTGTTGGCTAACAATACCTGTGGCGGTCATTGGTAACCCAGGCCTTGACCTATCTAGTAAGAATTTCTGATTTGTCATCTGCATGTTTGATTTGGTGCATGTTTTACGCTGGATGCTCTTCCTAACGCAACCCTCCCCATTTATCCGGGCTTGGGACCATCACTAAGAGTGCACTGGCTTGTGCAACCCTAATGACTGGGTTTACTTCATGAATAAACAAACACTGAACAATCAATCAGATGATCAAAAAATGTATGACTATTGGAAAATATTTAATTTTCTCATGGTAACAGTAAACCTGCTTTATATTGGGCCATACCTCATCACTGTTATTAATTTACTATAAATTCAGACCCTTAAGTGCTTTATCCTTTAATTAATGTGTCCTTTTTTTTTTTTCTTTAGTGCTAACTGGAGTCATCCTCTGTACACAAACAGGTGATTTAAGTACAATTAAATTATTGACAGTTTGTAATATGTATGAAAAGCTTTCCCTTTATTTCATAGATGATTAATGCAAGATCTCTAATTAATGTTGAAGCAGATTTCACCGCCTTTTATTTTACCAGATAGCTCCGTTATGCAATCTGCTCAGTGTAAGTGGAAGCTCGAAAGAAGTAATCCACTGTCTGGGATTGAGTGACTGAGCCAAGTTACGTTAAAATAGAGAGCAGCGGAGCATGCAAAGTCTGTTTGTTCCGTTGAGAAAAGGCAATGTCCATTTTGTTTGCCAATGAGCAGAGTTTCGCCAAGTGAATCGATGGGAGCGCAGTTCAAAATCCCCGCTGTCATAGCTTCACTAGTGCACCAGCACGCTTCCTCATCTGCGTCTCTTTCATGTTCCATAGAGAGCAGCTCCTCCTCCAACTAAGATCTCTAAAAAACGTTTCAAGTTTGTAAATTCTGGTGAAAAAGTGTCTGTAGTGAACTGTCCCATGTTAAGCAGTTCTTTTCTAGGGTATGTAATCAGGTTACGGTAAATAAACAGATAGAAAGTACTAGAGAGAGTTGTGCTGAGGCTGCCAATCACAGAGCCATCTTGCATCAATTTAAAACAAGACAACCTTTCAATGGTGACAGGGAAACCAGGCTCATAGAGGCAGGAGAACATGGACAGTGCCAAACACATGAACATACTGTAATGACTACTACCACTACCACTGCACTTTGGACCAGAAGGTCATGAGTTCAAATCACAGAACCACCAAGCTAAGCTGCCACTGCTGGGCCCTTGAGCAAGGCTCTTAACACCCAACTGCTCAGTTGTAATTGTAAGTTGCTCTGGATGAGGGTGTATTCCAAATGCCATAAATGTAAATGTACTACTGTAGGCTGTATTTTGAATAAACCAACCTAACTACAAACAGCAAACAAACTAGCTGACTGTACTAGGCTAAGCTAACAAAAAATACAATTGGCAGCATGTACCATCCAACCAAGGACTTGTCTGAAAAAGGTAAAAAGCCAGCTAAGATAAATGACTGAGTGGCTCCAGTATTATGGAGGTTTTTAACAGGTACTAAAGTCTGCTTTTTACTAACCAAGGATCATGTTCAATTACATATGGCTGATAACTTCAATCAAGAGATTCTTCAGCATCATATCCAGCAAAACCTGGAACATGCCTAAGAGTTTTGAAAAGAGCAGTTGAATAATCTTAGGCTAGGCTCCTGATCAGTTGTTACCAGTGGCAGGCTGTGATGTATTTCACACCCATGCCTTTAGTGGTGTCCTACCTGAATCAGTCCACCTCTTAATACTATATCTTTATGACACCACGCTATTTAAACTATCAATTATGTTGTTGAAGCTACAAAGAGCTTGTACTGTTTATTTCCCTAGGCCTTACAGCAATACATATGTACAACTCAACTCAAATGTAAATTTGAACTCTGTGGCACTGCTCCTTGCAGCAGTATATTTGATAGAAAAGCTATGAAGTGATGACAATAGAATATTGGGAATAATTTAACACATTCATGGACAAAATCAAATATTAAAACCCAAGTCAGTGATTCTGATAACTTTTAGAGAAAGCAGAGAAGGCCTTGCTGGCCCTAACGGCCCGCCACTAGTTGTTACCGAAGTTTTTACCTTGGTCTGCTTAAAAACAGTCTTGTATGTCAACACAAACTCATCAGCAAATACATCTGAGACAGAGAAAACCTTCCTTTCATTCAGGTGGACTACAACACTTCATGTAGACAGTTCTTAATTCCTCAAGCAATGACAGCTCCTGCAAGAGTCAATGTCATTAGCTTTACTAGAAGCACACCTGTTGTTCAACAAAGTCACGTTCTCTTGCAAGCTCTACAAATGTCTGCAAAGCAACCTTTCTAAGATTTCTGAACCTTTGCCTGTAGGCTTTAAGAACAAACACAAAAGCACAGCGTATAACCACTTTAACAAGCTCATACTGTAAGTTATCCTGCAAAGATAATGAGGAGCACACTTCAAACCTTTCCTACAAGCTTACATTGAAGCAAGAACGACTATACATCTTTGTGCCAGTTTAAGGTTTGGCTATAAGCACAAAATGGATGAGATGGAGCATGCGGAAGGAGGCAATAATTGCTTCAAAGTCCAATTGCTGTAATTGGACTTCCTGATCTATTTCAATGTCCATCTTACACACAGCTACCTTAAACTTCATCTCTGCTTTACATGCCTCTGCTTCTTCTTGCTGTGATCATGTGATGCAATGTGGTAGAATGTGCACTTTGGCCTCATCCCTTGATCCTGGTGACAAAGAAAGAGAAAAAGGGTGGAACGCAGGGTAGTGAAACTCTAGTTTCATCTACCACCTCAACCAGCACTTCATCTGCAGTCCCAGAAATATCACAATTTTCCACACCACTAGCCACAGTTGTATCAGCATGTAGGAAAAACTCTACAACTAACACCTAATTCACACACCTTAGTGAGAACTTTACTCCAACTCTCCATTTATCAAACAGACCATCCTACAACACCTTTTATAAACATACGGACTTGGAGTAGCAACAAATGCCTGAAGGTCAAAACTTGCCATGATTACTAAGCAGCCAACCAGAACTTGTCATGTTCCCACAGTAGCTAGACCTAGGGGCATACAAGAACAAGAACAGTTTAAGTATCGCCAGTTATATGGATCAAAGTACTTGTAAATATAATAGGGCCAGAAGTTAGTGTATTGTTCATCTTTCAAACTCTAAACTCTGCATGTTCTGGTCAGGTTCATGGTCTTGATTGGTCTCTTTTCCAGCCACCATTTAATTATGATTGACACACATCATTTTGTGTGATGAGGACCAAATTGTGATGTCTAAATGACTGGGTCGGAGTATCTCCAAAACTGCAGCTCTTGTTGGCTGTTCCTGTTCTGCAGTGGTCAGTATCTATAAAAAGTGTTCAAAGGAAAGAACAGTGGTGAACAAGCAACAGGGTCATGGGTGCCGAAAGTTCATCAATGCACGTGGGGAGTGAAGGCTGGCCCATGTGGTCTGATCCAACAGACCAGTTACTGTAATTGCTGAATAAGTTCATTAGAACTGTTTTAGCAGAAAATGGGGGACCAACACAATAGTAGGCAGGTGGCCATAATGTTATGCATGTGTAGTGGTCATTGTTTTGCGTTGTGTATTTTTGATGATCTGCACTGCTTGATACCAAAGACATCCAAACCAATTGGATTCTACCTTTTTATTTTTATTTCTGGGTAACAAAACATAGACAAGCATTACCAATACTACTGCTCTTCCTGCCTTGCCTCTGCTCTGTAATGGCACTGCTGAAAGAGAGTTAGTTCTACTCAGCTTCAACTCTAATTCAGCCTAGCCTACATGACATCAGCCAATGGGCGCACTGCAACCATTACCACCAGCTAATTGCTTCAAAATAAAAGACCTGATGGCAAATCAATGAAATAAAGTACAATAACAAGAACAAAAAATAATAATAATAATCTGGTATAACAACATTTATCTGTTACACATACATATACACATCCCCATTCACTTTATTTAATTTTGTTATGTTGCAGGCTTATACTTCAATCATTAATATATATATATATATATATATATATATATATATATATATATATAT
>JAAIIK010019581.1:97-13375 GCA_014706435.1 Silurus glanis | reverse complement strand
GTGTGTGTGTGTGTGTGTGTGTGTGTGTGTGTGTGTGTGTGTGTGTGCGCGCGCGAAATGAAAATGAATAGTCAGGAAAACAAGATACAAACACTGCAAATCGAACATGAATCACAAGTGAAATATTTTTACATTTTAATATCAGTATCTGTAACATGATACATTTTTACGTTTGAGACACAGTGTGATCTACATTTACTTCATTAATAGTAGTTGACAAAAATGTCTCAGTCCACCTCTGAAAGAGCTTCAACATTTATTTACAGTTCAGCAGATATTCTGTATTTTATATTGAAATGTTATTACTTATTTAAAAATGGCATGGGATTTAACATAGGTAACAATACATTTTAAATTCTAAACTTGTTGTGAAAATACAGCCTGATACACACGTGTTCATGAGAGAGTGACTTTCAAATGTGAATTTCAGGGAGGAAGAGACTCAGTGTGGATATATGACTGGTATAGGGATGATAAAACATTCTACCCATACCACACATACCACACAACACAGTTCAGTATCAGCTTTATTACAGACACTTATATGTATGTATTTTAATATTGAAATGTTATTACTCGTTTGAATAACAGTGTTGGGATTAAATTCATACATAAAATATATTTTATTTATTTGTTTGTTTCTTTTTACAGAGAATCCTAAACCTGTGGTGATTATAAAGCCTGATACACAAGTGTTCAGAGGAGAGACTGTGACTTTCAGGTGTGAAATACAGAGAGGAAGAGACACTGAGTGGAATTATGACTGGTTTGAGGAAAGGATAAATATCAGGAATCCTTATTATCAACAGCTAAATTCACCTTATACAACACAGGAGTTCAGTTTCAACTTTAACACAGATTATAAAGGGAAATACACCTGCAGAGGGAGGAGACGCAGTGACAATCAGATCTCAAAGACAAGTGATTCTGTTACTCTCACTGTATCAGGTGAGTTTGTGATTTTGTCATTTCTTTTTTGTTATTTTCACACACAATATGTTATAGAAATGTCAAATTTGTGCAGATAATTTAAATGAGTTACACTGAATCTGAGTCTCATTATAACATTACAGTTTCCTCCTGTCTGTTTAGTTTTCACTGTTCTGTCTTAAAGCCTCACATTTCCTTGATTACTGAACAATACAGGATTCAATTTGTGAAGTGTTCACTGTCTAATTTCATTTTGCATTCAATTTTATTTTAAATTATTAGTATTGTTTTTCACCTAATAGTCAGACCGATGCTGCTGTCATGATCGTACATATTTCAATGTTTCACTGTTTTACTGACACAGTAAAAAATCTGTGGGCTGTACCAAAGAGCCCTAAGTTCACTAACTGCAGAGGTGGCAAAAGTACACACATCCTTTACTTAAGTAGAAGTACAGATACTCATGTTTTAAAATACTCAGGTAAAAGTTGAAGTACTGATTATACCTTTTTACTTAAGTGAAAGTAAAGAAGTCTTGGCTCTGACATGTACTTAAGTAAAAAGTAGTTATTACTTCTACCTGTTTTAGCTGTTAACTGGACCTCACATCATATTAATATTAGATAGATTGATAGCGCTTTAATAACATTTAGTGCTGTTTAAAATAGTTTGAATTTTGACAGCCATATATATATATATATATATTAATACAAAACTAATTAAAAATTTTGTTACCCATGGGCGTAAATTTCATTTAACAGTAGGGGGGACAATAAATATAAAATTTCTCATGAGCAATTTTTGAAGGGGACACAAATAATACAGTCAAATTGTACTTATAAAGACACAGTGTCCCCACAGTGAAACACTTTGCTTTTATTATTGTAGCATGGAGACTGCATCATTATGGTTATTTTAAGTTTAAGTTTTTCTCAGGTTCAATGACAAAGCAAAACAAGGAATTAAAAAAGGGTTTAAAATTTTATTTAAAATTAATGAAGACACTTAAGAACAGAATAGAAATTGATTATAAAAATACAGTGGGGTCAGTTCGGATGTAGCACAGTGCTCATTTAGTAAATGCACAGATAAACAATATGCTAATTGTGTGTTAATGTTAAGTTAACATTATACCAAGTCGTCCCAAATAAAACACTGCATGGGAAACGGCTTTGGTGTGTTAGTGTCAGTGCACTATGCTACAAGCTATTGTAAACAAGCTAACGTTCACTAGATAAGTCATATTTTAATCGCTAATATAGCAGATTCATGGAAAACTACATCGCTAATCAGCATTTTTGCCGCAACTAATTTATGAATAAGTCTGCATCAACTAGATTAAAGAGAATCGCTTTATTTAAAGTGAATAAAATACCCTAGTTAATGGAGTTGAACATTAATTGAGCCGCAGACACACACCTGACTCGTGTGTGTAGAGTAGGTGAGATGAACTGGGAACGCAGGCAGTGGGTCAAACCACTGTGAGGAAGGGGGGGGGGAACTGTTTCTAAATGCATTTTTGCATTTTTGCTTTTTTTCTACTTACACAATTATTTAGGTATACATACATATATTGTTTACAATAGAGAGTGCGATATTTTTTAGATAATTTCTTTTGGGGGGGTACAACCCTCGGATGGAGGGGACATGTCCCCTCCTTCCCCCCCGGGATTTACGCCCATGTTGTTACCACAAGCAGAGAAAAGATGATGATGATCATGAATGTGTCTGTTCTCAGTCATGTTCTCATCACTGACTCCCTCTGTCTCATCCACATTAACCCCAAACTTCTTACTGCCTTCTGTCTGCTGATTCTTATCTTCGTAAAGAGTGAGAGTCAGGACTTTATACACCAGCGGATTGAAAAAGACGCGCAGTAACAGGAAATCGGTTGTTTGGCTGAAATCAGCGCGCAGTGAAGAGAAAATGTGATATTTCACCAAATCAATGAATTAAAACTAAAGTAACGAGCCTGTTTTGAAAATGTAAGAAGTAAAAAGTACAGATATTGGTGTAAAAATGTAATGAGTAAAAGTAAAAAGTTGTCTGAAAAATAAATAGTGGAGTAAAGTACTGATACCAGAAAAATCTACTTAAGTACAGTAACGAAGTATTTGTACTCCATTACTTCCCACCTCTGACTAACTGGAGTAATTTATATTCATACATCACCATGTCAAGTTTTAACAAGCAACACAGACCAGCAATTATACAGTAGAGTTTGTGTTGCATCATAATATTTCAACAGTTTGACCAACTTGAGGGAATAAAATCACAAACATTGCTTTCTTATTTTTTTAATAAGGTTTTAAAAATATTATCTATGTTGCATGTGAAAAACTGTAATAAAATGAGCATAAAGTAAGTTTGTGTACAAATATTTATGATTTGATTTTTTAAGATTTATAAACATGATTAAGTATTTTGGAACACCAAATTGTTTATTTGTAACAGTCTTAATTATGATAGAAATTTAATAAAGAGATCATGGGTGCATAAATTGATGCATAAAGCAACCCATAACTATGTTTAAACTATGTTTTTTTAGAAAATTTTGAATAACCAGGTTATCAAGGTAGACTGTGAAATACAGACTGTAACTCAGACCCCCAATGTAGTGCACTGCGTTCATATCATTTTAATGATGATGTTTGAGGCAAAACATAGTGTTTTAAAAAGACCATTACAAAACATCACCTATATCTCTTCTAATAAAGATAATGTGTATTTTTTCAACTTGTGTTCCATATAATATTTACTTTCTATTTTTATAAAAAAAAATGCATTTGTTCATAAAAGAGAGGGATTTGAAAAATGAAACACATGGTGCAAAGATAAAAGCAGCTCTGATTTCCACATCATTTCATATCAACAGAAAAACCCACACCGACTGTGAGTGCGAATCCTCAGAGCTTCATCTACACTGGAGACAGAGTTACTCTGAACTGTAATCTGCAGTCTACTGGATGGACTTTTTTGTGGTATAAATACAATCACAATTTATATCCCCTGTCCCCTGAAGCCTCAAATACCAACACCTTCATCGTAACAGACTCTAATGAAGGACAAACAACATACTACTGCAAAGCACTCAGGGGAAACTACGAGTCAGAGTTCAGTGCTGCAGCTACAGTTACAGTGAGCGGTACGTCATGTTTTCTACATTTCAAATCTATAAAAATAATAATAATTTGATATTTATTGGAATTATGCAATTACATAATTTACTTAATTTATGTTTACATTTATTGATGTTTTTATTATCTTTGTTTTAGCGAGACCAAAGCCTGTAGTGAAAATACACCCAGCTGTGAATGTGTTCATTGGGGAAACTGTCACTCTCACATGTGACATACAGACTGGAGGATCCTGGAAGTATCAGTGGAATAGAAGTAATGAAGAATTCAGAGCTGCTGCAGGAAAGAAGACCTACACAATCACTGATGTTAAAGACTCTAATAAAGGTCCTTATAGCTGTAAAGGAACTCAATCATCAGACCCAAAATACACACAGAGCAGTGATGCAGTTACACTGACTGTATCAGGTGAGTGTGTTTTATATCACATATTGTCAGTTCCATTTTTAAAGTGTCTACATGAATTTCTTGTTTTTTACATGTGACAGAGATCTTTATCACAGGCCACTACAGCATGTCAGCTTAACAATGAAATATTCAATTACCCTACATTTCCCTACACACACACACACACACACATCTATTGCCCAGCCAGATTTTATAGACTATTCCACCATAAATTAAGAAGTTATTCATCTCTAACCTGCTTTAATTACATTTACATAAAAAATTCCTACAAATCTAAGTTCATTTGATATATGTTGTGTTTTACAAATCAGTGAATGTTGTGTGATCTGTTAACTTGTTTAGTTTTAAGAACATTCTGGCTTGTGTCTTTTTTGTCCATGTTTGTTGTGTTTTGTTTGTTTGTTTGTTTCCATGCTGTGACACACTACCCAATGTTATTAATGTTTAGGCAAAACACAAAGGTTTGTGTCCATGTGTGTGGTGGTGACAAATGATGTGTATGGCATAGCTATTGTTTCTAGTATTTTTGTTTTCTTCTTTCTTTGTATTTTTTTATTATTCCTGTTATCAATTGATAGTCAGTTATTCCTAGTGTGAGTGTGTATCTTTTACTTTTAGTTTCGCTAAGACTCAGTGTTTCTAAAGATCAATAGTCAAGAAAACAGGATATCACAAAAAAATTATTTGTAAAAAAAAAAAAAAAAAAAAAAAAAATGTAAAGGAGTGATATTACACTTACTGTATCAGGTGATTGTATGAATTTATTTTATTACTTTTTATTATGTTACTACATTAATTTTCACATTTAAAATGAAAAATGCTATCAGTTGTGCTCCACTGAGCTCCACTGTAACTGAGTCTTTACAGCTTCATCTTCTGTGTTTATTTTTTATATTTACTTTGCAATTTTAAAGCCTCAGATTCCCTTAACAAGAATCACTATAACTGATTAATCAGTCTGATTGGTGGCACAGAATAAACATTAAGTAAAAAAGGCAGTCAAAATCACACCATCTTCCTTCTGTTATTATTTGAGTGATATGGAAATTATTTCAGTGTATTTATCTAATAGTCCATACTGATAGGTGCAGGTTGTGGTACATGATTTTTACACTCATATATGTTGAAGTTTTTGTTATCTTTTTATTATGAGATTGTCGGATCTCAGGTCTCATGTCCTAGCAGACGTATCAGTTAAGTGGCTCAATACTCAAATTAGTTTTAGTTACCGTAATTTCCGGACTATTAAGCCGCACCCACTGAATTTTACAAATATTTTTATTTTGAACATAAATAAGCCGCACCTGTCTATAAGCCGCAGGTGTGTACACTGAAACTAATGAACTTTACACAGGCTTTAACGAAAGACACGTTACGAAATATGTTGCGCTTCCTTTAGGAGCATAGCGGTATTTTGGGAATAGCCTGGCACTGCATTTCTGGTATTACTGCGTGCGTGTGTGGAGACCGAGGATTATGTGTTAATTATTTTCTGATGCTGATTTCTAAGTTTCTTTGACTAACCAGTAACGCTTTTGCCAAGAAAAATAAAAAAGCACGAGTTTTGGAAACCTGTCTGTGCTTATATGATTTCTGTTGCAACTGGAGTTAGCGAGCTCTCCCTTCACCCAGACTCAACGGCTTGTATCTAAACAGTAGCCTACCAAGAAAGTCATTGTTCACTGTCTTCCTCCTTCCTTTCACAACTACAGTGGTACCTTGACCTACAAGTGCATTAATGTACGAGTTTTCCGAGGTACGAGCGGTCACTCGGTCGATTTTTTGCTTTGTTACGCGAGCAAAAAATTGAGGTACGAGCTTGAGACACCGCTGCTAGATGGCGAAGCGAAGCCAGAAAGCGAAGATTGCGACGAAAATTGAGATAAGCAAAGAAGAAAAAGTAAAAATTGTAAAGTTTAGGGATACGTAGTGTACAGGAGTGATAGTAAAAAACGAGTTTTCCTCCGCCTCCGCTTATCGCCTCTGACCTCCACACACCCACACACACACACACACACACACACACACACACACACCCCACCGGCGTTTTCGTTAGCTCAAGTCGTCTCATCTCCAAGGAAAATACACTGAATAAAACCTTATTATATCTTTATATACTCTTTCTATTATGTTTTTATACAAGATTTGTTATTTAGAAATGTATTTTCCAATTTAATAACATGAAACATAAAAACGGGGTGTCATTTTGAGGGTTGGAACGGATTAATGCCATTTTAAGTATTTTCAATATGGAAAACTGATTTGATGTGCGAGCAAATTGAGATACGAGCTCGTCCACGGAACGAATTAAACTCGTAGGTCAAGGTGCCACTGTATTTCTCTGGGGAGTTTATCTTTTGTCATCGTCGTGCGCCACCGGTGGAAGTTTTTCTCCCGAAGCCGTGCAGCTCAGAACACAGGTGAGGTGCGCTTTTTCGTTTCCGTTCGGAAATTTTATTGGTCTAATGTTATGTCGCTCAGTTTTTTGGCTTTAAGTTTGTGAAACCGGGAAAAACCCATGAAAAATTCATATATTAGCCGCTTCGTTGTTTAAGCCGCGGGGTTCAAAATGTGGGAAAAACGTAGCGGCTTATAGTCCGAAAAATACGGTATTCACTAATCAATTACCATTAAGTTTTAAAATTTCAAATAAAATATAAACAAACCAAATGAAGACATTTTCCAGTCACGAATGAGAAGGAGCAAATCAGCTTTATTGCAGTAAATTCAGGCCTGTCCCATGGAGCTCTCGGGGGAGAACCATCTTGACAGCAATGGCATCCGTCAGCTTTCACATGCGAGTGTGAAATTAATATAAACAATCCTCAATTTTTATGTAGTGAAATTTACATATTTTCTCTAATATCTACTCCCAAACAATTTACATACACCAATCATTTTATGAGGCTTTGCATATCCCACCATATCCCACCCTTGCGTGTTTTCTGATAAATTCATACTTTTTCTAGCCTCATTTACCTCTATACAATTCTAATTTACATGTCCAAAACATATCTCTTGATAGTGACCTTTTCTTAAATAATCCCCTGATCGTGCACTTTTGCAAAAACAATGCAACAGATCATCCTCCCGCAATATTCACACCTTTTCTTAAAATCTTGCCTGGGTTTTTTTCTCTGTCTGCAAATCATCCTTTACTTTGTGTGCACTTTTTATAGAAACATGTTAGTTTTTTGTTTTATAAACCAGGACTTTAGGTTTAACACACCCGCTCTTTTCTCCAAATACTTTTCTTATTTTTCATAGCTTTTGTCTTTTACTTACTGATACTGACTTTTTCGTAAAATCTTCTTAAAATATATTTCTTCTGTTATAGTTCCTTCTTTATATGGAATTTCCTGTCTTACTCTCATCCTGCCTGTACCTTAAGCTCATGCTCTAATAGAAACATCTTACTTCCTGTGTGTTTCGGGCATTGGATCTCTTTATACAATTTCTTGCATCTATTCTCCTACGTTCTTTATTATCTGATGTTGTGTTGTGCCTATTACCCTATTACTCTTCTCATTTTTTATATTTTTTATATGATTTTTTACTTAAGTTTCTACTTGCTCTTTGAATAAATATGTATTTATGCTGTTTAAGTATAGTTAATGCATTTTGCCTGCATGCTGCTTGCTTATTTTATTTTTATTCCCCGTGATATTTTCTCTGTCTCTTTGCCTGGTGTATGTGGTCGCCACTTTCTACTAGCCATGGCGTATATGTTTTCTGAAGCGACTTATTGGTCCTCATATACGTCTCTATTTTCCACCTCGAATAACTCTTCCGGTTCTTTGCAAAGCTGAGTATTATACTATATTAATGCTGAATAATGGTTACATGTATTAAGCTTGGATTTAAACTAATATAAGTAATGTTATATGTTAACTGAAGCATATTGTTAAATGATATTATATAGGTGTTTAACCACATAGGCAGCAGATGTGTATCAATATCTTTGTTGGACATTTACTTTTTTATTTTATAATATTTTCTATACATGACTTCTGACTAAATTTTGCAAAGTGCATAATGCACGTGCCTATTGTCTGGCTGTTTTTTTTGCACACTGTGCACAATGCACCTATTTTCTTCTTCTTATTATTATTATTATTATTATTACGTTTCTGTTATATTTGTATAATGAGAGAAAAATCTATCGTATAGTATTATAACATCTTAACAAGCTCACAAAGATTCATTGAGGTGGAAACTTACATACATGTATTTTTCTTTTTTTTAAATAAGACTGTAGCACAATCAGTAAAATGTTTTAAATAATGTACATTGTTTATACTTGAATCATTTTCAAAATGTATTTGTGTTTATTTTCAGCAGAGTGTTTAGTTTATTTGTGAGTTTTACAGTAAGTGGAGAGGAGAAGTGAAGGGATCTGATGATTGGATGAAACACTATGAATAAATGAGACATTAACTGTTTAATATGTGCATTATGTTATGTTTTTTTTTATGTGTAAATAAACAGGCAATTAGGGTAAATTGGTGAATACTAAATGTCAGTTGGTTTCCTACTGAGTTATTTTAATTATGTATATGTATTTATTGGTGTGTTTGCTGTGAGATGACAATAACCAGTTTTATTCATGTTTAGGCAAAACAAAGTAAAAGAAATAGTGTCTAAACTTTTCTAATGTCCTGATACAGTAAAGAATATATGTGGAGTTTTGCACTTTGTGTTCCACTTTTTCAAAATATATTTTATTTTCTTTACTTTTTTTTACTTTCTACACTCATAAAAATAAATGAATGTAGACTATAGAGAAATTAGAGACCTGCATCATCACACAAGTTATTTTCTGACCCTCACTTCAATCAAAGTGGAGCTTTACATTTAATATTCTAATTTTATTCTCATTATGTGTCAAACTACAGGAATATAAAAGGAAGTTGATTGGCATCATCACAGAGATTATTGTACTGTTTTACTGTAGAAGTGATTAATGTAGTAACTTCACTTTCTAAACTTATATTTAATTTCTAACAGAAAAACCTGAACCTGAACTCACATCAGACCTTAAAGGAGCTGCACTGACAGGAAACTCAGTGACTCTGAACTGTACACTGAAGCTGCAGTCTGCTGGATGGAAGTTTTACTGGAGCAAAGACACACAGAGACGTGAAACTGAGACTGAAACACACTCCTGCACCATCAGCTCAGTTAGAGTCTCTGATGGAGGTCAGTACTGGTGCAGAGCTGGAAGAGGAAACCCAGTCTACTACACACACTACAGTGATGCACTCTGGGTAACAGTTACTGGTGAGTACAGTACAGTAGTAGTATTTGCAGTAGTATTTGCGTGCCTTTGTGTGAATGAGTGAAGAGGAGAAGGTTTAAACTTTTATAATGAACCACATTGGATAAAAACATGCAAGACATTAATATATTTTGTGATTAGAGAACAGAATTTTACAAATATAAAATAAGAAACAAGTATGAGATGAGAATATTCCTTTACAATTTATTATCGAAAAATATTAACAGCTACTTTTTAATATTGTTTGCTTTATGGATTTTAACAAACAAATCATTATTCTACTTCTACGTTTATTTTTAATAATATTTTGTATCACTTTTTTGTCAATTTCCTGTTTAGCATATAAATGTGATCAAGATTATCTTAACTTATAATAATAAAGTAATTCTGTTGAGAAAAAAATAGATAATGATATAAGGATAATTGTAGTATTGCTTATACTTTCATCATCACAATCTAGATAAAAGTTTGCATTACTCTTGAACGTTTCTTATCGAACAGAAAAAACAAAACCTGAAACCTAAAATGTATATAGTTTTATATATTATATATATGTATATATAATATACAGTAAGACCCCATTGTACGAGCATAATTCGTTCTTGAAAATTGCTCGTAGGTCCATTTGCTCGTACGTTCGAACTGATTTTCTCCATAGGAATGAATGTAAAAGCGATTTAATCTGTTCCGAGATCTCATTCGATCGCTTATTTCTGCACTTAAAAAGTGTTTGTAGCCTATTTTAACAAACAAATACACCGCAAATTACCGTAATGTAAACATATTTTAACACTTACTCATGTGGTAGTGGTTGATTGCGAGTGTAAGACGCGCACCATGCTCACAAC
Source organism: Silurus glanis (assembly GCA_014706435.1). Taxonomy (NCBI): domain Eukaryota; kingdom Metazoa; phylum Chordata; class Actinopteri; order Siluriformes; family Siluridae; genus Silurus; species Silurus glanis. Next base: position 2,774 of record JAAIIK010019581.1, on the reverse strand, counting down.
CTCCTCGGTTTCCATGGTAATTCTATTTACTTTCGTTTTCACAGCACCATCACTGATTTTCTTGGGAGACATTTTTCAAGATTTCTAGTGAAATAAAAATATAAAACTAAAAAAAGTGAAGTTTTTGCTGCACTGAACAATGAGAGCGACTGAGTGATACGTCATCAACTAAGCGACTGATGCTTTCCTCGGCCGAAAGCAGGGAACCGGCAGTGTGGGTTTGCTCGTGCCTTCGAAATTTGCTCGTGAAACAGGGTACAATTTTGCGAGCGAGGTCGCTCGTATCTCCGTTTGCTCGTACTATAGGTTGCTCGTACAACGGGGTTTTACTGTACCAATATTAATATACTGTAATTATTAACAGGTGAACCTCCTCCAGTGTCTCTGATCATCAATCCCAGCAGAACTCAACACTTTACTGCTTATTCTCTCTCACTGAGCTGTGAGGACCAGAGAAACTCTACTGGATGGACAGTGAGACACGACACACTCAATCAGACAACTTTCAATTGTTCATCACCTTCAGGATCTGCATGTAACATCAGCTCCCTCTCTCCATCACACACTGGAGTTTACTGGTGTCAGTCTGAATCTGGAGAACGCTGTGATTCTGTCAACATCACAGTACACAGTGAGTCTTTATCACTTCTCATCAGTAGGATTTGATACATAAGCCAGACATAACATAAAAACTCTATTCTTAAGGTTTGTCATAAAGTTGTGATACTGAAATAGATTCAATAAAAATAAATATATATAAAAACCATAGTATCTTGTAACTTACAGCATTGCAGTAAAATCTAATTTAATGTCTAAAAGTGTGATTGAGGAACTTCTGAAAATTTTACTGAACACAGATCCATTCATTCTTTTAAATTTACTGATAATGTAGAGTCTCTCTCTCAGACACTATGACATGATTAACATAACTGCATATTTGTCTATTTTTATAACATGAGAAAATGCTGTATAAGCTACATTAATAGATAGGTATTAAATTACTGCGATGTTTATTAAGATAATTTATTATGTTAAATACGCCTAAAGCCACAGGCTATATCAAATGCTGTTAAAATATATTTCAAATGTATTTTTGAAGAAATAAAAAGAAGAAACTCGCATATTTGGACCAGTAGCAGCTTCTGAGCATAAATGTACGTGGGGCAGATTCTGGGTCTTATCAAAGGCTATATGACTAAACTATGATTGACTGCTGGTTGCACAAGTTTTACATTCAAATGACTGAAAACCTACAGAACATTGGTGTCATTGCATGATTCAGCCTGAGGGTGGTGCTCTAATGTTGAGTGGGAAGCTCAACATAGATACAGATGTTATCTTAGAATGCACACCTTGATGTTGTATTTATTGTTTGAATTTTATGAGGAAAACAAAACCAATTAACATCAGGTTTGTTGAAGGTTTCCATCTCATCATGCTCTCGAATAGCTAAATCAAAGGCCCCCACAAAAGCTTATGCAGCCAGATAACTTGGAGAGAATGTGTATATTTTAAACCACTAAGATTGTGCTACTATATTAGCTTGTCCAAGCATCGCTAGTTTAATCACAGAACTAAACTGATCTTTGCTAGATTGTAAAAAGTATAATTAAAAAGGCAAAGATGGGAAACAGAACATTTATATCGTTTAGCTCAACCAGAAAAAAACAGACTTATTCTGTCAATTTCTATACCTCGCTTGTCAGGACCAAGTTGATGGACCATTTTATTGCTAAAATATCTTTCAAATGAGTTCTGTAACAGAAATTTTACACTTTTACACACATGGCTGATCCTTGCCTTTAGCCATGTTCACTGTCTGACACATTTGCTTAAATGACAGAGACTCATTATTCACTTTTCTGATTTATATTGATATATTATTGTACAGATCTTCTTTCACGTAGCATAAAAAACAAGCAGGGCTCAATTAGAGCGTGTTTCATTTCCATTAGAACAATCATAACCTAGTCAACCTGTCTGCCTAAGCCATGTGCTACATTTCAAAATATCCATCTCACTTTGTTTAGAAACCATCATTTTATTCTAAAAAATATTTTTGGAATAATGTTCAATACATTTGCAAGTTGAATATTTTACTGAATATTAATAAATTCATATTTTATACCTGCCCATAGAGACAAACCACAGCTGCTTTGGACCATATTAGTCCACTTAGTAACATTTCATGTAAATTGGCCTATTTTATAAATGTCAGTTTTTTCTATACACACTCAGAAACTAAAATATTGTACCTGTACATTACCTTTATTTGTTAATTTGAATATAAATGACTATACATGCACCTTCCCAGGTAAAACATATACATCTTTTTACTTTTTTCAGTATTGTCTTTCTCTTTTCTACAGATGGTGATGTGATCCTGGACAGTCCTGTCCATCCTGTAACTGAGGGAAATCCTCTGACTTTACACTGTTTATATCACAACACAACATTTCACACTCTGGGGTGCATTTCTATAAATATGATTCAGTTCTCCAGAATCAGACTACAGGAGTGATGACCATCAGCAGTGTCTCAAAGTCAGATGAAGGTTTCTACCACTGTAAATACTCAGAGGAAGGAGAGTCACCGAAAAGCTGGATTTCAGTCAGAGGTGAGAAATTTATACACACACACACACACACACACACACACACACACACACACACACACA
>JAAIIK010019579.1:8689-20072 GCA_014706435.1 Silurus glanis | reverse complement strand
TTTTCATTCAGAAATAAAAAGGAACGACTGATATCGCAAAATGTAGTTGAGTAAAAAGTACGATATTTGACTTTAAAATGTACTGAAGTAAAAGTCCCCCCAAATGGAAATGCTTTAGTAAAGTACTGTACAGATACGTCAAAAAGCTTCTTAAGTATTAAGTAAATTAGATTTACTTTGTTACTGTTCACCACTGCTCAGTGTCATAATGTCAAACTGTACAACTGTTAAAAACTGACTCACTCAAGAAAAAGATTCATCCAAAGTTCCCCTTCAGGAACTCGAGCTGCGTCGAAACGCTATGGGAACGCCTCTGCGTGACCGCGCTCTGAACCACGTGTGTAATCTGACCAATAGGCGTTTGGTACGTGACGTCATCAGCGGGCGACGTCGCGTAAACAGGAAGCTACAAATGGCTGCGAGATGGACCAGACGCTAGCTTTCTGCTCGTTCAGGTAAGCGCTGTTTCGCTGTGTTTTTCTTTCTGATCGAGTGATGGCTGGCAGGCAGGTTTATCGAAAGTGCGTTCATCCGTGTCAGCGTTTCATTACCGGTAAGGATTCGCATGATCGGTGTGTTGTTTGCCTGGGAGTGGAGCATGCAGCATGGCTATGCGCACGCTTCGCTCCCGGAGAGCGCTCTTCGAGAAGAGCTCTCTCCCTCGCGGCTCCGGTCCCGCTCTCGCTGAGGCACAGCGGCGCCGGCGCTCGTGGGGTTCGCAGGCCGATATAGCAGCGGGGCTGGAGTCGGATGCGTCCGCTTCAGCTTCGTCTGCTGAATCGAGCTCCTGCTCGCTCGGAGAAGCAGGCCCGATGGCTGCTTCTTCTCCCGGTACGAGCAGCGCGGCATTACATGTCTCTCCTTCCGAGGAAGGTGAGCTGATGGATGCTAGCGAGCCCGTGGGTTCCTCACAGCCTGTGCTGTATGAGGAGCTCCTCGAGGTCGTGACACGGGCCGTTGCTAGGCTGGATTTAGCTTGGCCGATGGAGCAGCAGAAGCAGCGCAAACCCAGTAAGCTGGATGAGCGCTTTCTGCAACCTGTGTCACTTCCTCGGCGCCGGGGCCTGCCGTTTTTCCCCGATCTGCACGCCGAGGTGTCCAGATCCTGGGAATCCCCGTACTCAGCGCGCACTTCTTCTCGCCACTCCTCGCTCTACGCGAACGTGGTTGGGGCTAAGGCGTGCGGCTACGGGGCAATGCCGCATGTTGAAGAGACGCTAGCCAGCTATCTCTCTCCAAGCGTAGCATCGTCACTGAAGGCTCCGGTATTCCCTACTAAACCGCTACGTGCTACATCGGCTTTAGTAGGGAAGGCTTACGCGGCAGCAGGTCAGGCTGCAGGTTGTCTCCACACCATGGGTGTATTACAGGCATACCAGGCTGATCTGCTACGTGATCTGGATGAGGGAATTAGCCCCGGGACCGCTGATGTTAAGGAGTTACGTCGCGCTGCCGACTTAACCCTTAGGGCCACGAAGCACACGGCGCGGGCCGTTGGTCGGTCCATGGCGGCCCTGGTGGCCACAGAGAGGCATCTGTGGCTCACCTTGTCTGACCTCCCGGACAAGGATCGGGCTGTGCTCTTGAATGCACCGATGGCTCCTCCTGGCCTGTTTGGCGACGCGGTGACGGCGGTCGTGAACAGGTTTCGGGAGTCTAAAAAGCAATCGGCTGCGTTTCAGCAGTACCTCCCTCGCCGTTCACGTGGGGCTGGTCGGCGGCAGCCCCAGCCCGGTCCGTCCGGGCACCGCGAAGCCCAGAAACAGAGCGTCGCCACCCGATCTCCGCGGGCGGGGCCTAAAGGTCCGAGGCGTCGCTCTGGGCCCAAGAAGGAGCAAGGTGACCTGAGGGTCACCCTCGCCTCCAACAAACGGGCCGTGGTGCGGAGATCCTGACGATCTTCGGTCGAGGGGACGGTGTACACCTCACGCTACGGTGCCCGTCCCTCCCCTGCACCACCAGGGGGGCGGGCCGTTGGCTCTGCCACAGGATGTGCTTCAGAGCACGGCCTCCCTCCAGCGGGCGTCTCCCTCCACTTCCGCCCAGAGTCTCGGTACGGATGGGGGAGACCCGCCGCCTCTCACGAGGTGTCATCAGCTGCAGGGCCCCGCCCCAGCTGCTCTGAGTGGGTCAGAGGCCAGCCCCGAGGGGCTGGTTCCCCTGAGGAACTTTCTGGCAGCATGGGAGGGGCTGCCAGAAGTCTCCCGGTGGGTCCTGCGGACCATAGAGGGCGGTTACGCGATCCAGTTCGCGTCCTCTCCTCCCCGTTTCGGCGGGATGTGTCCCACCCTGGTGGGGCCCGAGCAGGCTCTGGTCCTGGAACAAGAAGTACGCACACTCCTGGGGAAAGGGGCCATCGAGGTGGTTCCCCCCCTCGGTTCAAGAGTCAGGCTTCTACAGCCCGTACTTCGTCGTTCCTAAGAAGGATGGCGGGTTGCGTCCCATTCTAGATCTTCGCTCCTTGAACCGCTCTCTCAGGAGGCTCAGGTTCAGGATGCTCACCCTCAAGGGGGTCGTGACTCAGATCAGGTCTGGGGACTGGTTCGTCACCATAGATCTGAAGGACGCGTACTTTCACGTCTCCATCCTTCCTGCACACAGGAGGTTCCTGAGGTTTGCCTTCGGGGGCGTGGCATACCAATATCGGGTCCTCCCGTTCGGCCTGGCACTCTCGCCCCGCACCTTCACGAAGTGCGTCGATGCAGCACTGGCCCCGTTGCGGCTCCAGGGCATCCGGATTTTGAATTACATCGACGATTGGTTGATCCTGGCTCATTCAGAGCGTCAGGCGATTCGGCATCGAGATGTCGTCCTCGCCCACATGAAGGTGCTCGGGTTTCGGCTGAACGCCAGCAAAAGCGTGCTTTCTCCAGTGCAGAGAACCACCTTTTTGGGCGTGGTGTGGGACGCGGCCAGGATGCAGGCACGGTTGTCGCCTGCTCGGGTCGAGGTCATCCTCACCGCCGTCAGGAGAGTGCGGGAAGGCCAGCCACTCACTGTGAGGCTGCTGGGTCTCATGGCAGCGGCGTCCAGCATAGTTCCGCTCGGGCTCCTGCACATGAGGCCCCTCCAGTGGTGGCTCCGGGGCAGGGGGTTCTCCCTCAGGGGGAACCCGCATCATGCTACCAAGGTCTCGCGGCGTGCCCTTCGAGCCTTAGATGTCTGGAAAGACCGACCTTTCCTGTCCCGTGGCCCGGTGCTGGGGGCTCCGTGCCGTCGCGTGACGCTGACGACGGACGCTTCCCTCACGGGGTGGGGAGCGGTCATGAGTGGCCACTCCGCCCAGGGTCTGTGGAGCGGCCCACGTCTCTCGTGGCACATAAATTGCCTGGAGATGATGGCAGTGTATTTGGGGTTACAGCACTTCCTCCCGGTCCTGAGAGATCGCCATGTGTTGGTCCGGACGGACAATACTGCGGTAGTCTCTTACATCAACCACCAGGGGGGTCTCCGATCTCGCCCCTTGTACAAGCTAGCGCGAGCGGTCCTCTTATGGTCTCAGGACAGGCTCCTGTCTTTGAGGGCCATTTACATCCCGGGTCGGTTGAATGTCAGAGCAGATGCCCTGTCGAGGCAGGGCCCGAAGCCTGGGGAATGGCGACTCCACCCCGAGGTGGTGGAGCTCATATGGCGGAGGTTCTACAGAGCCCAGGTGGATCTTTTTGCGACCCAGGAGACCTCGCACTGTCCCCTCTGGTTCTCTCTCTCTCACCCAGCCCCGTTAGGGCTGGATGCCATGGTGCAGTCGTGGCCGAGGCTACGCCTGTACGCTTTCCCCCCGATCGCTCTGCTCCCTGGAGTTCTGGAGAGAGTTCGCCGGGACGGAGTCCGTCTCCTCCTGGTAGCGCCTCGTTGGCTGGGCAAGCCATGGTTTGCGGATCTGGTGTCCCTGCTCGAGGGCCCTCCGTGGGAAATTCCTCCCAGGAGGGATCTCCTCTCACAGGCGGGCGGAACCCTGGTTCACCCCCGCCCAGAGTTGTGGAGGCTGTGGCTGTGGCCCCTGAGGGGGCACAGTTCGTAGCAGCTGGTCTCTCTACCGAGGTAGTTGGCACCCTTCTCCACTCCAGAGCTCCCTCCACGAGGAGGTCGTATGCTGCACGGTGGCGACTGTTCGCGTCTTGGTGCGAGCACCATCGCCTGGATCCTGTTAACTGCCCGATCGGTTCAGTTCTGGAGTTCCTACAGGAACAGTTCGCCGCAGGGTTGTCCCCTTCGACCCTCAAGGTTTACGTGTCCGCCATCGCGGCTTATGGCACCCCGCCTGCGGGGCAGTCGCTGGGTAGGCACCCGCTGGTGACACGTTTCCTCCGCGGCACCCGGAGGCTGAGGCCCGGGACGCGACCCAGAGTGCCTGTCTGGGATCTGGCTGTTGTGCTGGCGGCTCTGTCTGAGCCCCCCTTCGAGCCGTTAGCCGAGGTGGCCCTTAGGTTTCTGTCGATCAAGACCACCTTCCTCTTGGCGGTTTCCTCCCTGAAGAGGATCGGGGATCTGCAGGCTCTGTCCGTGGCCCCGTCTCGCCTGGAGTTTGCCCCTGGCATGACCAGGGCGTTTCTCTACCCGAAACCTGGGTACGTGCCTAAGGTGCCTTCGGCTCCCTCACGTCCTGTCGTTTTGCAGGCATTCTGCCCTCCTCCGTATACAGCCCCCGAACAGGAGCGACAGCACCGACTGTGTCCAGTGCGAGCACTGGACACTTACCTCCGCAGGACGAGTCCGTGGAGGAGGTCGGAGCAGCTGCTTGTCTGCTATGGCCCGAACAGGAAAGGTTTCCCGGCCAATAAACAGACTTTGAGCAGATGGGTAGTGGATGCGATTGTGTCGGCTCACGAGTCCTCTGGCCTCCCCGCACCGCTTGGGGTCCGGGCTCACTCCACCCGGAGTGTGGCGGCCTCTACGGCCTGGTCCGCTGGAGTGTCCCTCCGGGACATTTGTGACGCTGCGGGTTGGTCCACCCCGCTGACCTTCGTCAGGTTCTATGACCTTGACCTCCGAGCCACCCCGGGCTCCTCTGTCCTACGTGCTGGTGCCGAGGCCCTCACTCTCTAGGCAGGGTCTGGTCGGTGTGGCGTGATTGGACACTCGTTCCCATAGCGTTTCGACGCAGCTCGAGTTCCTGAAGGGGAACGTCTCTAGGTTACGACCGTAACCCTAGTTCCCCGAGGGAACGAGACGCTGCGTCTCCGTGCCACACTCCCTGCATCCCTGCGGCGCTTACCTTCTCTCGCAGTAGCTAGCGTCTGGTCCATCTCGCAGCCATTTGTAGCTTCCTGTTTACGCGACGTCGCCCGCTGATGACGTCACGTACCAAACGCCTATTGGTCAGATTACACACGTGGTTCAGAGCGCGGTCACGCAGAGGCGTTCCCATAGCGTTTCGACGCAGCGTCTCGTTCCCTCGGGGAACTAGGGTTACGGTCGTAACCTAGAGACGTTTTATGCCATCGATCAGTGACACGTTCAGACCACCTGACTCGTTTCAACATTTTCCTTGAGCTGGGTTGAAGTTGTCATGGTAACGGACTCACCAGGTTCGGCGCTCCTATTGGTTCTTGGTTTGACGCTTCATAGGAGAAGTAACGCTGCAGAAAAGAGTCTTAAATCTTCTAAAATTTGTCGAACAAATTTCAATAATCGTACAGTGTGAGCATGGAATTAGAAGACAATGTGAATTCTATTTGTGTGTGTGTGTGTGTGTGTGTGTGTGTGTGTGTGTGTGTGTGTGTTTGTGTTCTTCCAGAAAAAAGCTTGTTCACGTGAAACAAAAGTGTCAATGATTTTTTTTTTGTTTTAAATGTAGAAAAAGTTCAGCAAAAACCATCGAGTAAAATCTCAAACCAGAAGCAACGCTCATCTAATTGAGCCACAAGATATTTTGCATGAAAGTTGTTCTAAAAAACTTTTCATGTTTTCTATCAGTAACTACACTAATAAAGGAGAGGTAGAGAATCAAAGACCATGATGTGAACCACTACATCACTATAGGATGTATGTTGATCAAGACAAGGAGTAGAGGACAATTCATAACAGCCCCAAAATACTTATAATTATTATTATTATCATCATAACTGCAGTTGGTTATAGAAACAGATGAATTGTAACACACAGGTCACATCCTCAAGTCAGTCTCACACTGCCCTCTAGTGGCAGGGTCGGGAATGCGTTTTGCTTAATTCTGTATAAATATTATGATTCTTTTTTTGCTTAAGTTATATTTCATGTTGATCTCTGTTCTTCCAGACAGTCTCTGACTTAGCGGGGACGAGTCGCCTTCTGCTTCAGCTGATCAGCGGATGTCATATGGTGCGAGTTCATCATCACTGAGAGAGGCAGAGAGACTACAATTATCTCATACATACAACTGAGCATATCATTTAAACTCACAACTAGAGGTCGACTGATACAGGATGACCAATATATGTTGCTGATTTCTTTTGTCCGATATGTTTGGCCAGTTATCATCCCCATCTTCATCTCATAAAATCAGTTCATTAATAAGAAATGATACAGAAAATTGCTTCAATTATATATTTATTTAATAACACAAGCCTCTCCAATCAGTGTGCTCGTTAACAGGTTTTGGTCTCCGTGACTACCTGTAACCTAAACTACAGCTGGTTGAAGACTCTTTAACAATGCAGTTCAAAAAAGTTACTGATTGTTACTGATTGGGAAAGCGCTCCAAGGCACCCTGTGACTCTGGATGATAAGCACTCGAACACTGGTGGGAAATTTGCAACACACGCATCACTTGTGAGAACAACTGTGACGTGAAGTTTGTCCCACGATCGGTTTGTACATATCTCAGAAGTCCAAAGGTAGTAAAAAACCTAATGAGAGCTTTAACCACTGCTTTTGATTTAAGTGTACGCATGGGAAACGCCTCAGGGAACCGTGTGGCAGCACACATGACAGTTAACAAATAACAGTTACCAGAGCTGGTTTTAGGCAATGGTCCAACACAATCCACAATGATCCGTTCAAACGGGTCTGTGCTGACCACAATGGGGTTTAGGGGAGCCGGCGGAACAACCTGATTGGGTTTGCCAACTACCTGACAGGTATGACAGGTCTTGCAGTACCTTATAACATCACTCTTAATACCAGGCCAGAAAAAATAACGCAAGATACGCTGATAGGTCTTGCGAATCCCTGCATGTCCTGAACAAGGATGATCATGAGCCAAACTAAGAACATGCTTCCGAAATAAACAAGGAACCACCAGCTGGAATGCTTCCAACCAACGATCATCAGGACTGACGGGGGACCATTTCCTCATCAGCACCCCATCTTCAATATAATACAGTGACTGGTACCTCTCGGAATCGGATTGATTCGCTGCCAACTCAAAACACTGTGTTAATGAAGGGTCAGATTTCTGAGCAGCCACTAACTGGTCACGTGTCACTGGTTGGTCTATCTCAAAGCCGTTATCAGCACATCCCTCATGCAACACATCAAGCGGTTCGCTAGACTCTTCAACAGGCTCCTCTTGAGACAGAAAAGACACAGAAAGATCAACCACATCACCCAATTTTCTTTGCTGGGCCCGTGTCAACACACAAACAGGGAACACGGAGGAGTGCATGTCATTAGGTGAAGGGGGTCGTAACATGATTCTCTCTCCAAAAGTAGCATCATATTTAACCAATGAAATAAACAAGGCTAAAATAAGAATGAAGGATAAGAACTTCGTCCAATGTGGAGTGGTTTTTGATCGTTGTCAATCAATCCATTTTAAAGGAAAGAACACTATGTACAAATAAAATCTCCACAAATTTAAACCTATTTTGTAATGACACTGAATTGAGATAAAAAAAAATAAAAAAAATAAATCTGTGTGACATGAACAACTCATATTTCTTGTCCACTTAAATCCCACCCTCCCTCCATCCTCTACGCCGGCTCCAACAGTTCAACACACTCCCTCCATCCTGCACAGGGCCGGCCCTGGTCAATTTTCTGCCCTGGGCAAGATTTTACTTGGTGCCACTTCCCTCACAGCCCATTCACCAATAATCATTGTGTTCAAACATTTATAACCTTATTTTAAATTGTTTCCAGTGAAACTATAAAATATAGGTGCTGTCTGGGTCACATTATAAATTAAACACAAACAGTAAGAATAATTACATCTGGTCTTCCTGCACATAAATGTCTTTATTTAAACACTTCTTTATCATACAGTACTGTTTAATCTTCCACTTCATTTTAAAAAGTGTTCGATGTCCAGTAGGTGGCAGTAATGTTCTACTAAACTTTAGCTCCTTCTAGCGGTATCACGATGAATTACACTGTACTACACTTTTAAAGGGAATTTTACATAAAATGTTGCTTTTTTAAATAAGCCAAGTTATAAACAAACATTACCAAATTAGTACGGTGGCCGAGAAGTGCAAAACACATTAACAAATCCGAAAACAAAATAACAAATGCAAAAACAAAACAAATCCAAAAACAAAATAACAAATCCAAAAACAAATTAACAAATAAGAAAACAAATTAACAAATGTAAAAACAAAATAACAAATCCGAAAACAAATTAACAAATTAACAAATCCAAAAACAAATTACCAAATTCAAAAACAAGTGAACAAATTCAAAAACAAATTAACAAATCCGAAAACACAACGAAAAGTCAGACAAACTGGAAAAGGTAGGTATCGTTTGTGAATGTAAACTTACCGATCATTGGACGAGACACCTGTCATTCACCTGTATATCTTGACTGACAGGTGTCTTGTCCAATTATCTGTAATCAAATATATAATATATAATATAAAATATTTTATATGATCAAAAGTGATCTTTCAGATTGAATCCCAGTGGAAACACGACTGATCCGAAGCTGCTGCTTTTCAGCTGATACACAGTGTGTGGTCAAAAGTATTTGGACACCGGTCTTTTCAAGCCAGATGTGGTTCATAAATTCACCTAAAATGCACTTTATGATTTTTATCTGAAAGGAATATTCACATTTACTATTATTTATACAACACCATGTCACTATTAGGGTTTATTAGAAGATTACACACAGCAGTAGTATTTGAGTGATGTAGTGGTGAAGCTCTAGAAGTTTTTTGTGTATAAGTGCAATATAAATAAATGAAATTCAAGTTAAATAAAGGTGATTAATATTAATGTAATAAACTAAATGATCCAGAAAAGACGAGTACAGATTTAATAACATTTATTTTGTCCAAATATGTTTTTATAAAATTCACTATTTATGCTGAGAACCTGCATGAAGGTGGTACTAAATTTATTAAATGTACCATTTACATGTTAGAACTCAATCAAACTTACTGTAAGAACTCAACTTGATCTGACCTCAAATCAGGCTCTAAACTGTAGCAGTTCATCCTCCACCCACACGGGGGAGACTCCTCAACTTGATATAACTAGACAACAAAAACGATTAATAATATTTGTACATATTCAAGTAAAAAGAAAGTCCTGACAGAGCCACTAGAGGGCAGTGTAAGACTAAAATCTGAGAACCAACTGCAGTTATTATTATTATTATTATTATTATTATTATTATTATTATTATTATTATTATTATTAATATAATCATTAATATTAATATTTATATTATAGATATTTTTCTTGATAATATTAAACCGTCTTAAACTTAAACTGTTTACTGTTTTACATACAGGGGGTTTATGTTTAATTTTTAAGCTGAATTTTTGTGATATAAATAAATGAAACAGAAATTAAATTAAGCTGATTAAAATTAATGTAATAAATAATGTAGAAATAGTGAGTACAGATTTAATAACATTGAAACAATTTATTTTGTCAAAAAGGTTTTTATAAAATCCAGACTTTATGTTGAGAAACTGCATGAAGTTAGTATTAAATTTATTAAAAGTATCATCTACATGCAAGAACTCAATCAAAGATGTTGTTAGAATAAAATGTAAACTTGATCAAACCTCAAATCAGACTCTGAACTGTACGAATGCTATTTGTTCTGTTATTGAACTAGAAACAGTGAATGTTGAGATGTTTGTGAACTGATTATCGCCTGTATATATGCAGGTCAGGGGTTTTTCATGCTGGAACACCGTTCATTACAATGAGACGATGATGTAAGATGACGAGCCAAACCACAGAGACGAAGCTGACTGAGGTGAACCCCTCAAACTAATCCAGGAACAGAGAAGGAACTTTCTGACCAGCTGCTGGTTTTGCACAAACAGAACAAAAGTTTCTTTTTCTTGAGTGAGACTGCTGAAAGAAATATTTTTAAGGAGACAGAATGTTTTATGTTACAGATTTTATTAGAACTGTGGAATCGAGTCATTTACCAGTGAATCTTTTTAATTCAGACTCAATTGAACCGAAACCAGTGAACCGACTCTTCTGGACCTTATTATTTTTAAATGAATTTATTGCACCGAACTCTTTTGAACCGAGTTACTTGAACTGAATCTACAGAGTAAAAATTAATGAACCAAACAAAACTGAATGGATTGAGTTATTAAAAATAATTTATTGAATTAAATTATTTTGTAATGTTTTGAATGCCAAAGTGTTATTTCTGATGTTTTTAACTAACTGAGGTTGTTAAAAGTTTTATTTTAACAGTAGATGTTATAAGGCTGCATTCTAACTAAACTTTTAATTTTTAGTTAGGATTTAAATAAAGTCCAACACTTTAATAAAAGAAACAAAACACAACAAAATTTTAAATATTAAATTTTCATTAAACATTAAAATAATTATAGATTTTTACTTTATTATATGTAAGACATGTGCTCACATGCTGAATCTAAACCTGCCCAGAGCTTTACAGATTTTTGCTCTCCGGTGCTGCCATTTCCTGTTCCTCAGGAATTATTGAGGAAGTTGTAAGGATGGTCAGATCCTTCCATGAGGTCAGACCCTGAGAACTGCCATGCAACAGAACATTAAACTTTCTAATCTGAGGAGAAGATCTCTTTAATTTGAGGAGAGGAAGACATCTGTTCAGCAGCCCCCTCTTTCCCTCCTGGGGATATGACCGGGTCATGGAAAGATGATTAAGAATTTCCTGGAATTCAAGCTACTATACTTGCATACTGCAGTTATTATAATTTAAGAATGTATGAATTTTAACTTTACATGTTTGGTATCATTTTAAAGGTCTCAGTGCGATTGGAAATATGATCTCAGTACAATATCAGTAGAACAGACCAAAAATAAAGATCTCAGGTTTGGGGAAAATTCTGTCCTACTGATGTGAGATTTGTCCCGGAGAAGATCTTTATCAGGTGTTAGTTTTTTGTTTTTGTATTTTTTACCACAGGAGGTTTTTGGTTTTTAGGTCACCTCCAGTCCCAACTAACTAACTATCTATCTATCTATCTATCTATCTATCTATCTATCTATCTATCTA
>JAAIIK010019578.1:6445-27225 GCA_014706435.1 Silurus glanis | reverse complement strand
TTACCCTGCCCAGTATTTTCTTAGTCTTATCATAATGCTTGGTGAGCAAGTCTACTGAACAGGAACAATGGAGTCATGTCTTGTTGTCCTGTTTATGTTTTTCTTGGCCAGTGTTTCTACTTCAGCAATGGATGGTAAGACTTTTTTTCTTTTGTTATTATTTGTTTGTGTTATTATTGTTTTTGTTCGTACAACAATTTCAATTGTGTAACCTGACATTCTTTCATGTAATGTGTGTTGCTTTTAAAAAAAAACATTTAAAAGTGTTACGGTTACTGTGACAGATGATGTGAACGGTGGCCCTTCGTCTGAACTGACAGGCTGCTCAAAGATCCCCGTAGTAGAAAATGCGAATGTTTCTCGTACTTCTTTGAAAAGCAATTATACTGAGGGAGATTCCTTAATCTATAACTGCCATCGAGGATATGTAGGAAGAGTAAACTTCATTTGTGTTGGGCACAAATGGGAAAGTATTCGAAAAGCTGAATGTTCACGTAAGTGTTCACGTAATGTTCATTGTATATTTTTGTGCATATAGTAAGCAGGTCTAGAGTTTCAGACTATATATATATATATATATATATATATATATATATATTTTTTTTTTTTTTTTTTATATATATATATTTACAATCACTGCTACTATTTGATTAATTTCCCTACAGTCATTGATGTTTAAGAGTAGCTATAGTCTACCTTCAACTTGATCACAATTATTTTCTGTGCATTTTAAATGTTCAGTTTTGTCTTTGAATATCTCCAGGTAAACGATGTCAGCTTCCTCAAGAAACACCAAATGGTCGATTTACACTAATTAATGGCACTGAATTTGTTTATGAAGCCATTATTAAATACACATGCAAACAAGGGTAGGTGCAGTTTTAGTCAATTTGAGCAGAATTCAGAACCACAATCTCCTATATATGGTATATAATGTTTCTTTTAGTTATCGCATGGCGACTGTTTATGACACCAGAACGTGTTTGCCTGAGGGCTGGAGCAACCACTTGCCTGAGTGTGAAGGTATGATTGAATTTGTGGTTTAGTACATTCTTCACATGTTTATGATTTTGCATTGGCCTTACAAATAATAATGACTCACATGATTTTTGAATTGTTAAGAATTTGTATTTAAAAATAATAAGCAACCATGGACACATTTTGGCCTGTGGGCCCTATTTTTGACATCTCTGGTTTAGACAGTCCAAACATATAATTAAAACAATACTTAATTTGTCTCTCTCTTTTTTCAGAAATAGTATGTCCTCCACCGGAAACTAAGAATAACATCATTGTAAATGGACTTCCAGATTATGACAAACCACTAAGATATGGGCATCATTTAATATTCACTTGTGACTCTCCTGGTCTTAAAATAATAGGGCCAAATGAAATCGTATGTGAAGAAAATGGACAATGGAGTGGTTCAAGTCCTGCTTGTGGAGGTAAAGTAATTTCCTAATTGCAGGTTTAAGTATTTCAAAACATTCACAAAACTCTAGAACTTTCACAGAATTTTGTAACAAATAAAAAGAGTGGGTTGACAATTCTGTGGTTAACAATCAATCATTACAAATGCGATGAGCAAAAGAGGCATCTCAGCATACACTAAATGGGATTGGTGGGCTACAACAGCAGAAGACAACATTGGGTTCCACTCCTGGGACTCACCCAATCTGTTTGGATTTATTGTGAAATAATTTTACATTTTGGATTAATTATAGATTATGTTTATTGTTGGTTTGTGACAATGTTATTATTTTCCCCCCAATATCTTTTTTTGTGGCATGTACAGAAGTCATTTGTGAGTTGCTGCCGATGCATGGCTTGTTCGTGTTTGGGCTTCCACAAAATAACGCACCTGCCAAATTTGGACACAAGTTATCTTTCCATTGTGCACAGGAAGGCATGGTCCTAAAAGGAAACAATGAAGTTTTCTGTTCAAATGATGGAAATTGGAGTCACAGTTTTCCCAGATGTGAAGGTACACCTATAGTTCAGTTGACACAATTGACAGACTTGGGGATTAGAGTGCAGGTTTTATTAGTAAAACACAAATGCAAACCAGTAATATATGCTGATTACCAAAGACTGATGCATGAACTCTGAACATAAAGCACCTCTAGATAAGGCTCTGTATTTGTGCTTGTGTTGTTTTCCTATTATGAAGACTTGAGGCCCAAATAACTATATTTGGGCTTCAAGTCTTCATAATAGGAAAAAACTGCTTTGAGTTACTACAATATTAGAGGGCTCATGTAGGACGTTTTGTGAACAAAGTGAGAGAGGCCCGATTGAGATGGTTTGGACATGTGCAGAGGAGGGATATGGGGTATATCGGTAGAAGAAAGCTGAGGATGGAGCCACCAGGAAGGATGAAAAGAGGAAGACCAAGGAGGAGGTTTATGGATGTGGTGAGGGAAGACATGCAGGTAGCGGGTTTGAAAGAGGCAGATGTAAAGAAAAGGGGGGTATGGAGACGGATGATCCGCTGTGGCGACCCCTAATGGGAGCAGCCGAAAAAAGAAGAAGATTAACATCCCAGGTTTTTTAAAAGAAATACTTTCATTGTAACATTCAGTGTTACCAAGAGCCTTAATTTTTTATTTATTTATTTAAACAGGAAAGTAGAGTGTGAATTATATATTAATAACCTCTATATTAATAGGTTCTATTGAAGCTGGGAAACACATAAATGCAGTCAGCTATTTATGATGGTGACCTTTATATATCTATTTAATTGGACATTGCTCAAAAGTGGCCATCTTTTGTACAAAAGTTTTTTTGGCTATGTGTTAGAAGCGTTGACAGACCGCAGACTGCCTGTCTGAAAGTCATACTTTTGGCAATTTAAGATGTCCAGATCAGTGCATACATCATTGGCATGTGCGATGAGATTTTGGTGTTGGTGTGCATTGTAAAAAAAAAATTTATTTTTTTCTGATCTGTGCACATTTTACACAAATGGAATGGCCAGGTGTTTTTTACTTTTTTTTTTTTTTTTTTACAAATGTTTTTGGAGCTGTATTAGCTTTTTCTCATTCCATCTAACAACCTATGAAAGTTAATGGGTTCATGGTAGGGTTTGCAATAATAAAATTTTCAAATGTGTCAGTAACCGGGCTTGAATGAAGACATGAAATAGAATGATATCCCTCTATGGATAGAATTGTAGCTGTGTGTACTTTGTTCTTTGTAGATGTTTGTATGGTTAAATCTTTGGAGAATTTCAGTGGGATTTTTTTAGCTACACAAGTTGATAATGAAGCAGTTGGTGTGCATCCATATTTAAACATAAGGATACATTACAATTTAGGAATGCTTCTCAGCTCATAAAAGCTAGACCTATACAGCATTCAGTAATCACAGGATATTGGCATTCCTCACCAAAAGGAAGTTTAGGGTCTACTCATAACTATTAATGTTTATATTTTCCAGTCTATTTATTTCAGTTAAGTTGCTTTGAGACAAATGTTTATTGTTAAAACGCTATACAAATAAAATCGAATTAAATTGAAGTCTACATTTGCCAGCCAAACATGTTATTGTAGCAATTTTGGACTTTCAGCCCAGTGGATGGTTTGACCTTCCTTACAATGGCCAGTGCTGTAGCAGTAAGCACATGTAGTACAGTATGTATGCAGAGTAAACCCTTTACATGATTACAGGAGTCCCATGCACAAAGTATCCATTAAGTCATAGTTTGCCAAGGCTGATTTTAAAGTGGCCAGATCACTTATTGGGAATTAACTTGAACGATGACTGCATTCATTTGAATGCCTATGGTTTTGCATTGGGCAACAATGGGTGTCATCAAGTTTTCACATTCTTTTGGCATATGAAAGCACTGTAATCTATAAAACAAGGATTTAACAGGAAACTGTATTTAATATAATATAAAGTTGGTCATTGGCCACGGTAGCATCCTGAAATAATTCGAAACCAATCCTACCAGTTCTCCTTAACATTTGTAAAGCTTGCTTTTTTTAATAATGTGTCTAAATAAACAAGCCCAAAATGTTTCAAATAAATGATGACTTTGCCTAAATCAAGAAATTATTATTTACCACTGACTATAGCCATTGTTGAAATTATTCCATTTCATATTTACATGTTACATTTCCGGGATATAAAAATAGTTTTCTGGACATGATATCAGAATCTGGTAGCGTTCCCAACAAAAGAGACTAAAATGTTGAATGACGGTATTGCTGCAAGTCAAAATGAGGTCGATTATTTTATTGTTTTTTAAATGTGCATATGGTTTTCGAAAAATATGCTCTTCTCATTTTTTTCTCTTTCTTTCTTTCTTTCTTTTTTTTTTACAGAGATTACTTGCAAAGGAGAGGAACTTAATAATGTAATTATTGTTAATGGATATCCAGGAGTTTATCCACCATATAAACCGAATCATTCTTTAGACTTTCATTGTGTTAATCGTTATATGATTATGATGGGACAACCATCAATTACATGCAAAAAAGATGGAACATGGAGTAGCCCATACCCTAGATGTTTAGGTGAAAACTTACTATACAGATACTAAAACATTGATTAAAAAAGTAAATACAATGTACTTAATATGTACTTTTATGTTTACAGTGAACTATGGAGGTTGTGGCCCTCCGCCAAACATTCGATTTGCTGATACAGTTACTTTAAGTAAAAACTACTATAGTAATGGAGAACGAGTTCAATACCAGTGCAATGCTTTGTACACTTTATCTGGCAATGGCATCGCAACCTGTGCACAAGGAATATGGACAGGAAATTTTAGATGTTTAGGTAAGTACTTTCTGCATATGAGATTTAAATAATTATGTGAAACCAAGAATGGCTGGGAATTAGGATAAGCTTTATTCACATAAGATATGAATATTGCATTTTTGCATACTGGATGCAAAAATTGTTGTATAAAAACATTTATATCAATAAAAGATTTTTTTTAAAGCAAAATGAACAGAATAACAATGTATAATAAACAAATATATATAAAAAAATATATATATTGTTATAGTCAATGTAAAAAGCTAAAGGTTTATTTACATATAGCAGTAATATGAGCTTCAAGTTGAACCTACCTGCAGAATTAGAGAAATTGCGAATTACCTCAAGCTATGTTGGCCTTTTTCATAAATACTAATAAGCTGTACCACTAAAACCACCTAGATACTTCTTCTTGAGAAAGCTTATATACCTTCACTATAATTGCTACTTACACCTAGTGCAATTTGCACAAGACGATTTTTGCGTTTATATCTAGAACAGCATTAATTGAATGTAACCTTTAAATATATTTTACTGAATACTTTTTATTTTTGAATTTATTTTAAGAATATATTGGTGCCTTGCAAAATTATTTAACCCAAAGATTTATCAATCGTCTGAATAACAAATGTCATATACAGATTGCTCTGGTATGTGTCAGTATATGTTACAGTATTTTGGAACGGTCACAACATGCAATTCCAAATCTTCAACCAGAAAATATCCCTCTACCTCTAAAATATTCATCGTCTAGGAGTAGTCTTCAAGTGATGTCAAATCAATAGAAATAAACAACAGGGGAACTTCTTACCATTAAATGAGTTATGCTGAACATGCATTTGGTTTGTTAATTAAAAATGCTCATTTATTTGCTGGTTATATACAAAAATGCTTACTTTACAGTTAGCGGGCTAGTGTCTTAGCATGGAGGTGTCTGTTTTCTACCTACCTTGTCTAGCAAGCAACTCAAATAACCACTCTAAAAACCATGTTTAGCAGAAAAGCTTAACAGAATACACAAAATGTCAAACCTTGAAGGGATGGCCTACAACATTAGAAGACCACATTAGGACTCCTGAATCTTGATTTCTGCTTTGCGATGCAGACTGTTGCACCCTTAACAACAAGTAAAATTGTTTGAATGCCAAAGCATATATGAGAAAATGTTTTTGCTGAAAATGTGTAGACCTTGTTAATGAGTGGCCCAGAAAAGTTCAGTGTTCTTCCAAATGAACTTTCCTACTCACCAGATCTGATGCTAATTGAGCAACTTCGGGATGTGGTAGCATGACTGTACAGTTGACAAACCCACAAAAATTATGTGATGCAATTTTTTAACAAAATTTCAAAGTAATGTTTCCAACATCTTCTCCATTCCACAAATTATTGAAACTTATCTCAAAGCAAAGGGACCTTTCTACCCAATAGTTATTATTTGTTTTGCAGATTGTAATACAATTAGGAAAGGTTGAGTGAATATGTATGCAAGGCACCACATCTATACTTTAATGATGGTTCAGATGTATTGTTCATTTAAAAAAAAAAAAAAAAAAAAAAAAAAAAAAGTTTGATTTTAAACTCTTTTTCAGAACCGTGCACTGTGACCATAGAAGACATGGATGCCCGGAACATAAAGCAATATTATGGGGAAAAAATAGTCATGCACGCAAAACATGAAGAATTCGTTACCTTTACATGCCAAAATAGAAGAAAAGCAAAACATAACAGCCTGGCCTTCCGTCAGCAGTGCAAAAATGGATTAATGACCCTGCCATCTTGCCAATAATATAGATCAGATTATCTCAAATCTATGGTTGATGGATGATATTTATAAACCAATTTCATTCATGATTCTAATGATTATTGTTTGCTTGTTTTTATTTCTTTAGAAGTTGGGTGTCATATCAAAATTATGATTAGTATCTCAGTGTCACTCAAAGAAAGTATCAAATAAATCAGGTGTAGTTTTATAATAATGTAGCATTAAATCATTGTTATGGAATGACAAGCGTAAAAAAAAAAAGAAATTGGTGTGGAGATGTAATCACATGAACTTATGTGACAAAATACATACTGAAATTTTCAGTCACCTGTCATCTAATCCAATAAACATTATACTTAATCAAATGCATCCTGTGTACTCTTGATAATAAATCTATGGAAACTGTGCACAACAGCACTTTACACAGAAAAAGCTGGGACTGACTTCATCTTAACATATCAATTGATGTTGCATATCAGTGTCAGGACTTCAACTAGCACGAATCATTGGTAGGTGCCACCACTTTCTTCCTCTTATTGGAATAAAGCGGAAAGTGGCTTCACCTAAAAAGCCCTGGGATCGAAGTCCCTAAGGAACATCTCTTTTTCTCAACTATTACTTTATTAAATCTTATTACTTCATCACTTTCAAGTTAAACCTAGCCACTGCCAAAGCTGTGAGTAACACATGCACCTTTCTGTGCACTTCACAAAACGAGATTTCGACATTTATTTTTCCATTGGATTAAGAAATGTACAAAAATCATAGGACCATGTAAGACACAAGTTACAAATGTACAAAGTTATGATTAAAGTCAAGAAACAGAAGTGTGCGCATGTATAAAGTAGGCAGTGTGCCATGTAACATTGTAGAAAGGCATGTGTAAATAAAGGTAATTGGGCTTTTTACGAGTCACATCTATGTTACAACAGTGAAATTCTTTCTTCACATATCCCAGCGATGTTAGGGTCATGGCAGAATACAGCATGCCTGGAGCACAAAGGGTTAAGTGCCTTGCTCAAGCACCCCAAAGTAGCAGCTTTGAACCCCCAACTTTTAGTTTAGCAACCCAGAGCGTTAACCATTGACCACCACTACTCTGGGGGTTTTGGTCCCAGTATTTCCATTGTAAACAGGTATGTGTGTGTGTGTGTGTGTGTGTGTGTGTGTGTGTGTGGTATTCTATCTCCTCAGTGATGCGGGAGAGGCAATACAGTGGTACCTCACAATACAAATTTAATTCATTCTGGAACACATTTCGTACTCTGAAATATTCATTCATTCATTCATCTTCTCCCGCTTATCCGTAATTCGGGTCGCGGGGGCAGCAGTCTAAGCAGATTCCCTAGACACTTCTCCGTGTCCAGGGATCGGGTTGTCAAGGCCCCTGCCTTGGACTGCTGCCCGATCCTCTCAGCACCGGTCCCAGTACTCTGAAATATGCGTATACTAAAACAAATTTCTCCATAAGGAATAATGTAAAGAGGGATCATTTGTTTCGAACGACCCCAAAATTGATATATAAATAAAAATACATCCAGTATGCACTGATATTATTTAGTATTTAGCATTAAATAATAGTGACTTAACATTTAAAAGAGAAAAACAATCTTTACTGGGTACTTTACCTTTGAGAAGAGTGAATGCTGGCAGGATGGGGATGACGTTCGGAGGAAAAGGAGGGAGAATTATTGTTTGGAAGGAGACGAATCCTTTCACTATGATATCGGGCAGACTGTCACCTGAATCCCCGTTATCACTTATTTTTCTATTTTTTGATACTCTTTGCTTCGTTTCAATGCTTTCTTAAAAAAATGTATCTATCGAAACTTGTTTTTGGCGACTTTTTAAAATAGCACTGAAGAGTCACTGTTTTCACACTAAATAATATATAATTACTGTTATAATGTAATACAAAAGAAGCACTAGTGATGGATATTAACGAAACAAAGACACAGCGATAAACACAGTGCTAAGACAGAGCTCTAATTATGAATTGTAGGTGCTAACTGAGGGTTGAGAGGCGTGGGAGGCAGTAGGGAAAAACTATCGTCCCTTCGAATTTTAGCCCGTAAGATTCTGATGATTTGTATTCTGAATTTTTATGCGTAAACCGATACGGAAATCTTTAGGAATTTCGATTCGTATTCTGAATTATACATATTTGGGGGCATTCGTATTCAGAGGTACCACTGTATATTGAGGCTATTCACAAGCTTAAAGGCCTATTGGTCTTCTTCTTCTTCTTCTTTCGGCTGCTCCCATTAGGGGTCGCCACAGCGGATCATCCGTCTCCATACCACCCTGTCCTTTACATCTGCCTCTTTCACACCAACTACTTGCATGTCTTCCCTCACCACATCCATGAACCTCCTCTTTGGCCTTTCTCTTTTCCTCCTTCCTGGTGGCTCCATCCTCAGCATTCTTCTACCAATATAACTCATGTCCCTCCTCTGCAAATGTCCAAACCATCTCAATCTCGCCTCCCTTACCTTGTCACCAAAACGTCCTAGATGGGCTGTCCCTCTAATAAACTCATTCCTAATCTTGTCCATCCTCGTCACTCCCAACAAAAACCTTAACAACTTCAGCTCTGCTACCTCCAGCTCCGCCTCCTGTCTTTTACTCAATGCCACTGTCTCTAATCCATACAACATCGCAGGTCTCACCACAGTCCTATAAACTTTCCCTTTCATTCTTGCAGATACCCTTCTATCACAAATCACTCTTGTCACTCTTCTCCACCCACTCAACCCTGCCTGCACTCTTTTCTTCACTTCTCTAACACACTCTCCATTACTTTGCACTGTTGACCCCAGGTACCTGAACTCCTCCACCTTCTCCACCTCTTCTCCCTGCAACCGCACCACTCCACTGCCCTCCCTCTCATTCACACACACGTACTCTGTCTTACTCCTACTGACTTTCATTCCCCTTCTCTCCAGCGCATATCTCCACCTCTCCAGGCTCTTCTCAACCTGCTCACTACTCTCACCACAAATCACAATATCATCCGCAAACATCATAGTCCAGGGAGACTCCTGTCTGACCTCGTCCGTCAACCTGTCCATCACCACTGCAAACACTAAAGGGCTCAGGGCCGATCCTTGATGCAGTCCAACCTTCACCTTGAACCAGTCTGTCGTTCCTACTGCACACTTCACTGCTGTCACACTGTCCTCATACATGTTCTGCACCACCCTCACATACTTCTCTGACACACCTGACTTCCTCATACAATACCACAACTCCTCTCTTGGCACTCTGTCGTACGCTTTCTCTAAATCCACAAACACACAATGCAATTCCTTCTGTCGTTCTCTATACTTTTCCATCAACATTCTCAAAGCAAATAAGGCATCTGTGGTGCTCTTCCTCGGCATGAAACCATACTGTTGCTCACAGATGGTCACCTCTTCTCTCAGCCTGGCTTCCACTACTCTTTCCCATAACTTCATGGTGTGACTGATCAACTTAATTCCCCTGTAGTTACTGCAGGTCTGCACATCTCCCTTATGCTTAAAGATCGGTACCAGCACACTCCTTCTCCATTCCTCAGGCATCTTCTCACTCTCCAGAATCTTGTTAAACAATCTGGTTAAAAACTCCACGGCCATCTCTCCTAAACATCTCCATGCTTCTACAGGTATGTCATCTGGTCCAACCAACTTTCCACTCTTCATCCTCTTAATCGCTGCTCTCACTTCCTCCTTACTAATCCTATCCACTTCCTGCTTCACCAACTCCACACCACCCAACCTTCTCTCTCTCTCATTAATCATCTGCTCAAAATACTCCCTCCATCTTCTCAACACACTTTCCTCACTAGTCAACACATTTCCATCTCCATCCTTTATTGCTCTAACTTGCAACACATCCTTCCCAGCTCGGTCCCTCTGCCTGGCCAATCGGTATAAATCCTTTTCTCCTTCCTTCCAACCTCTCATACAGCTCCTCATATGCCTTTTCCTTGGCTTTCGCCAAATCCCTCTTTACCTGCTGCCGCATCTCCTTGTACTCCTGCCTACTTTTCTCATCACTCTGTCGATCCGACTTCTGTTTTGCCAACCTCTTTCTCCTTATGCTCTCCTGCACTTCCTCATTCCACCACCATGTCTCTTTGTGTTCCTTTCTATTTCCAGATATCACATCAAGTACTTTTCTAGCTGCCTCCCTCATCACTCCTGCAGCAGTTGCCCAGTCATCCAGCACCTCTTCACCACCACCGAGCCCCTGTCTGACCTCTTCCCTGAACCTCACACTACACTCTTCCTCCTTCAGTTTCCACCATCTTATTCTTATTTTAGTCCTATTGGTAAAAAACGTTTTTCAACCTTGATGTTCTGGCTTTGACAATCCTTTAGCCACTGACTGATGTTAGAAGTATGAAAATGCCCTGGTGGTGGTGGCTTGTGTCTTTGTGTTTATTGCAACATAGGAAATGATTACAAGGCCATTCCCCCCCCAAAAAAGTAGAATTCTACATTGAGAAGGATTGCTCTTGAATAAAGAGATGAAAACAGTTGATCTTCCAAGGGAATTCAGCATGATTTACCCAAGAGCTTTTTAAGGTAAAGAAATTAAAATGGTCTATAAATGATTGAGTCGGTCTCCTGAATATTAAGTAGTTAGTACATTTTTTATGCCTGTAAAAAAAAAAAAAAAAAAAAAAAAAAGAAAAGAAAGCATTAAAGTATGATAATTTACACTGTCTGAAATACTAAAGTACTCAGGATCATGATGGTACTGCATGTCATTAAACTTTCTCCATTGAAAAAGGTTTCCAATGGTTCAAAGCACAAAAAAAAAACCCTCAATAACAGCATATTGTATACATTGCTATTTTAGTGAACATGCAGAGCCACATGGACCATCACCAAACATTTGTGCTTGATCCTCAACAGATGTGTAAACTCTAGAAACTGTTTCTAGAAAATTAGTCAGCAATTTCTGAAAGCCTATCTGGACCATATAAACATAGCACAGGAAGTCACTGAGAATATTCCTTCTACCTTAATGCTTACTATAATCATTTATGTGTTCGAATTAATTAATGCATGATTGCACAGATGTGTAGGTTTTCCTTATAAATGTTCAGCTAGTTCGTTTTCTAACTCTAACGTAAAGGTCTTCAGAACAATTTTGAGGTTTGCATGTATGTAACTGTACAAAAGATTCTCTACAATGATTTCGTTGTAAACATATACGATCATCTTTCCAAACCCTGGCAATAGTATCAGATGATGTACTTGCAACATTTCTTGTCCCCGCATGAGAATGACAAAAGAAGAGCATGTGCAATCAAAGGAATTTCTAACGACCATGAAAAACCATTGTGCGTTTTGTTTGAATCGTTTGTTCCAAAATGACATGCAGTCCATGTATATTCCAGATATATATTTAAGGAACATATTTGATCCACATTTATAATAGGTTATATATAAGATTATATAAGTTAAAGACCATTGACTTGCAGCTCGTTCAACATAAGCAAAAAATAAATAAATAAACCTGAATGTGGGATTATGCAAGGATTATACCTTCTTCACATGCATAGTATAAACCAGAAATTATTCATCTTAAAAAATAAATAAAAATCATGTATGGCTCCAGGTAATGATCTCCTCCAAACCTTTTTTTTATTTTCTTCTCCCCAGAATGAAATTTTCAACTAGGCTCGTTAGGTACATGTGCATTTTAAAGAAGAAGAGAGAAAAAATATATATAATTTAAGTATGCTGTTGAAGTGAGAGTTTGTGTTTGCATTAATTACAATTCATTTAACAATAGCCACTTTATTGCAGTGGGTGAATCAGAAACCTAAAGTTGCACTGCACTAGCGGCTTGTTTACCAAGATATATTGGAACTCAAATGTTTGGAGTCAATCAATTTCCTAATAATAAAATTTATGTAGCCAACAGTCTTTTTACACATTCCATTGTGTGCATCCCAAAAATAAAAAATACAGAACAGGCAGGCTATTCCCTTGTTAAGCATTTACCATTATTCAGAAAGTTTATTTTTAGTTATAATATATATATATAAAAAATGCTTCTCCAGTGCTACAATTCTAACACAACCATAAGTAAAGCACATAATATATTTAAGAATAATTCTTGTACATTTAAGACTGCTCATGAATTTTCCTCGAAAACAGCACTCAATAACCTATTTTATTACTTTTCTTTTTTTTTTTTTTTACATATAAAAAGACTGTTCTGACTATGGCAATGCAAAGAACAGGAATGTAAAAAAATAAAAATAGAATAGTGATACTAAATGTTTATAGCTATGACAGCAATCTAAAACACTGGGAAATATTTACAAGTTAGAAGGAGAAAAGCAAATAAATTCACTATGTACATTAACTCTTGCTGTGCACTCAGGGTACAATGGCAAGAGATTTAACCAATGCTTGGATGGCACTGAGAGGGTCTACAATGTTCATCTTCTTTCGTTCAAGAACCCAGTCTGGTACAAATCTAGAAAAGATTAAAAATGAATGAAAATTATTAATGAGCTCTAAATCACATGAATAAAAACAGACATGAACAAGAGTAATTAAAGATATGAAAACAGTGGTGGACAGTAACGAAGTAAACGCAATTCATTATTGTACTTAACTAGATTTTTGACCAATCTGTAATCATTTATTTCCATTTAGGGAGACATTTACTTTAAAAAGTAAGATATTTGACGGTCGCAAAATGTAGTTGAGTAACTTCACTAGACTTCAATGCATTTCAGAGTTGATAAGTTTTATTAATAATCGAGGATGTTCTGAGGCTTTAAATAACAGAATAACATGAGAACAGTGCGATTTGGAGTCGAGAAAGAGAGAGGAGATAGAGCAACCAACATTCAGATAAATAGATAGAGATAGATAGAGAGATAGACAGACATTCAAATGACAGTGTGATTTGGAGTCAAGAGAGAGAGAGGAGATAAATCAACCAACATTCAGATCAATAGATAGATAGATGGATCAACCAACAAATAGATGGATCAGATAGATAGCTTATTATGGCTACAATAGGACATTATAGCCATGATAAATCATAGTACTTTTACATGTGTACAAAAAGTACATTTGAAGGAAAATAATTGTTCTTTTATTCAAGTGAAAGCTTAAAGGGAAAACTTTTACTTTTAATAGTGTAATAATTTCTCTCATGTATCTCTACTTAAACTCAAGTACATGCTTTGTGTACTTCGTCCACCACTGTATAAAATTACTGTATTTAACCATTTTAATTAAATAACTTCTTGGTAAAAGCAGAATCGCACACTCAAAAACATGAAATCTATGCACCTAACATCATGCTCTATCACTCAATCAATATTTTAACCATCATTTCTCTCATTGGAGACACAAGAAAGTAATGGGATATTTATGTTAGATTTTGCACACCATGTTTCTGGTCTAATTTGCCATCTCGAGATGATCTGCATGATTGTAGATCAACTAGCATTTGTGTAACTGAGCATCAGCACAGTATAAAATTTGATTAGGAAAAAGAAAATGTATTGCTGTAAAGTGGTTAATGTGAAACCCTGCGCAGACACA
Source organism: Silurus glanis (assembly GCA_014706435.1). Taxonomy (NCBI): domain Eukaryota; kingdom Metazoa; phylum Chordata; class Actinopteri; order Siluriformes; family Siluridae; genus Silurus; species Silurus glanis. Next base: position 13,128 of record JAAIIK010019578.1, on the reverse strand, counting down.
ATCAATCATGCTTCTGACCATGTGTGTAATGACCATGTGTTCAGTTTCTAATCATTAGCATTTTAAAACGTTCAGCATTTAACTTTGCAATGGCATTTTCCGAAGGTTTAATATTCTAAAACCAGGCCCCACAGTTTTAAGAAACAACGACATACCGTAGTATTGGCTTAGACTTTTGAGGGGTGGCTTGGGGAAGGAAGCTTCCATTCAGTGAGACATTCATCCTTTGGCTGACTTTGGTTCTCTGGGCATCCATTTTGCATTTTTTAAGTATTAACTTATAAATCCTGCAAATGCGATCTGAGGCCCTCGGGAGCTTTTTCACCTCCTAGAGGTAAAAAAAAAAAATTAATAAATACATTTTGATTATACAAAGTATTACAAAGTGTGAGATACAGTTATGAATCATGTCATGGTGACACTTACCAATGCCCGATTTTCATCCTGTACCAAAATCACCAAAAGGAAGCATGCTTTGGTAAAGATGCTGCCCCCCTTTTCTGCAACCTTATCCCCGGCTTTCTCTCTGTACATCTGTAGCAAATCCAAGAGTGTTTCCACGGAGTCCTTCACGTCGTAAACAGCGTCTATGGTCTTGTTGTACTACGGCAAAAAGCAAGGCATTTGTATAATTAATAAATTGATAAATGACCACAGCTGACAATATGATTTACAGTGGAGTAAATTATATTATGAACATAAAGAACTTGAATAATAGCAGTGACATGGACAATGAGTGATTGAATTTTTCACATAAAGATGATCACATACTTTTGATAGATGGAGAAGAACTTGAATTGCTAACGTGATGACCTCCATAGACGGCACACTCCGGTTGCAGTTCCTTATCAGGGTAAAGATGGTGTGGGTCGCGCCACTATTCACAAGGTGCTCGCAGCTCTCTGGAGAAAGTCTGGTTGCAGTTTCTTCAGATAAAATTTAAATCTTAGTTGAGACCCTTACATTGGAACAAAATGTGCAAACAAACTTGTGCAGAGAAAACCCTACCTAAATGCTTCAAGGCGGTGAGAATATGGGCATAATTTTGATATCCAAGAAGGTAAGTCAAAGCAGTTGAAGTCTTGTGACACAACTTTTCTTCTTCCTTGGCCTCTCTGTTGACTTTCTGCAAGCGATGCCTGATGGAAACGATTTTGGCCGTGTCGTGAAGCTTCCTTGAACGATGACCTCTCCAGAGTGCCTTGAGATGCCATTAAAATATTAAAAGACCACATATTTATACAACATAAACAAATTTATACTTCATTCATGAAACCAATATTTTAACCCTCAAGTTCTTCACACAAATGTTGGTTCATCAGGTGAGAAAGATGATAACCCCTCCCACCTAATAGACGTCCCACCTCCTAATGTTCACGTCTCAATTCGTAGAAAAAAAATGGGGCGTTTAATATCTCTAAGCATGAAGCATTTGAAAAATCCTGGGAAGGCTGCCAACTGTATGGAAAGCTCTCTTACGGTATAAATTGTGTGGAAATGGCCTTGTAAACCTCTCCAGATTATTGAGAACAAAAAACTAACAAAAAAAAGTTTTAAAAACACGAGTAAATATTTACATGACATTGTTACCTGGAACTTTATGATTCCACATTGCAGTCTCTCTTTCCTGCGTCTCAGAAGGAATGTTTTGGCGGTGCGTTGGAGAACAGTGGCCGCTTGATTATGATGACTGAACCAAGCCTTCACTGCTCTCTGAACCGTGATGATTTTCTGCCGTTGCTCAAGATATCGTCTTCGCTGAAGCTTAGCCAAGTACCAGCGCTAAAGTAAGATTGAAAATGGGGGAAGAGGAACCATCCAAGCCAAAAAATAAATAAAATCAGTATGAACATTTCATTTTGTACATTTGCAGCACATCCTGTATGTACACAGAGTTAACTAATAGAACTTCCTGCTTTCCCAAAACATCAACTTCAGGCACTGACTGTTCACTTGCTGTCTATCTCAAACCTGCAAAGGTTCAATTGTTATGAAATAATTAACAATCACCTGTTTTAATTCTCTCTCTCTATATATATATCTATATATCACTCACATACACACCTATCTATATCTATATAGTTAGATATATATAGTTAGATAATCAGTTAGATTTGCATTATTCCGAATCACTCTTGAAGCTCTACAACTGCATGTTCGTGTGAAGCTCCATTTCCTCTCAGCCTTTAAACCAGTGCAGCCAGGTATTACAAAATGGTTAAAACTTCAATTTACACCTGCAATACAGCAATAACTACAAGCAAAATAAAGAGAAACTAATAATGGAATGGCAGCCACACTATAAACGTTGACTACCTGGATATAAATGACTGAGGAAATCTGCCTCTTCGCTGCTTTCATTGCCCAATGAATTCGCAGTGCCCTCTGTATCCTCATGGCGCACAAATGATGATGAGCAGCAGCTGTAAAACGATGTCGTCTTGCAATATCTTTTGCCTAAAGAATAAAAAAGAGGCAATTAAAGAAAATGTAAAAAAAAAAAATAAAAATCCATTTATTTTGTTGAACAGATCTTTAGACTCGTTACAACGGAGTGTTTTTAAGTGGGGACTTTGTCATGCAATCCAGAGCCCCACCATATTAACTACACTCATTTTATTAGGAAGACCGATACACAGTTATCATGTGGCAGCAACACAATGCTTAAAATCATGCAGATAGCATTGGTAAGTATCCTATTTAACTTCATATAGTATTGCTGCATCTAGTGGCCAAAGATGGTAATTGCAAGTTACAAGTGCATCAGATTGCCATTTTTTTGTGTCCAATGACAATAGGCTCATTGTGCAAATGACCGCAAGGCTTGCATAGTGTGAAACTTTTTGTAACTGCAAGTACACCAATAAGAAACAGAGTCAAAGAGGAATTAAGATGTCAGGCTCATCTCATCTCTCATTCACCAATGATCTATTTGTAAGCGAGGATTAAAAATAAAAACAAGTAAACAAACACTATTTGGCACGTCATACCCAAATTATTGCTGAAAAACAACAAAATATACAAGAATTAAATATTTTTAAAAAATTGTATATAGGCAGTCACATGCTAGGCAGCTCTGGCATTTATTTTTTGTAAAAGCGGTTTTGTCAATCTGGCATGATTGCCAGTGATTTCTCCAGGTGAAACATCCGGTAGTGTGTCTTGACTAAGCATTCATGCATCGTGCACGTTTTGACGTCAAACAACTGATTTACTAGCAACTCAAGTCAAGTGTGAAAATGTCAGCAATTCTTGGATTAAAGAACGCTTGCTGTGTGCACTCGATATAATAGAGGCCCATTGGGGCAAGAAATATGCAATAGTCAGGACTGTTAAAGCTGAGGTTGCAGAAAATCCAGTTTTCACTCCAAATTGGGCTAGCATTAAAGCACTCCATGGCTTCCACCAAAATAATTTTTTATTGCCCCAATCCAAACTCTCTCATGCCAAAAAACAAAAAGACAAAAATTCTCAATTATCACAGTATGCAAGATCAGGCTGCATGTCGATTTCTGTTTTTTGATTTATTTATTTACTGCAGTAACTGCCACATACCTACCAGTTTTAGTATCTCTTACTTATTTCTCCATTCTCTGAAAGTAATTGAAATGTACGACTATGTACATTTAGTTTAACGAATAACAGCTTCATATTCTTTCATGAGCTCAAGGCTAAATGAATTCCCGTACAAGTACTGCCCTAAAATAACCTGGTTGAAAAGATAAGAGTGTTGACAGAAATTCAGCAGGTTTACAGATGAACTTTGTTACCCAAACAGATCAATATAATGGTTAAATCATTGTATAATCTCTGCTTTTCAACAAATCCAAAACAAAATTATGAGCACTCTTAATGTAGGCAAATTAATAAGCAATGATGTTTAAAACACAGGCATGTGTACATGTGCTAATGTCTAAGCAGATTCATAAAAGACCATTTGTAACATAGGACACTAGATCTACTTTTCTCTCTTTACATTGCTCTATAAAATTCTCTCTCTCTCTCACTTCTAATAGTTTATCATAATAAAAAAAATTTAAAATAAAAAAAGTGTAATAAAAACACAATTACCCTTTGAATTGCTCTCCTCATCCTAGCAGCTCTCCACAGGGCTTGCACAACAACAACCGAATTTCTGATTCGTAGGAATTGGGCTCGCTGTTTCCTAGCAATCAGAGTTTCCCGCCATCTTTGCTGAATGACACAGACACTGTGCTGGATCGCTTGAAACCTGAGGTAGAACAAAAACGCAGAAAAATGTTACTCAAAGCACACAAAGAACACTCCGACTCAAGCTTGTTCAGCTGAAAATTGGCGTTACCTCAACCGCTGAAATCTTGTTTGAAGACATCTACGGATGGTTGCAATGGCATTTTGTTTCGAGGCATAGGCGCGTCTGGCCTGGCATCCTCGAAACCAAGCTTGAATTTTAAGTGCCGCTCGTCTCTGCAGGTCGAGTCTTCTTGATCGGTAGGCACGGAATTCTCTCTGCGGTAAACAGATATATTTGGTGAAGCGAACATACACAGCTTTTAACACAGTTCTTATCTGAAAATGTCTTACCTGAATGACAAGTGCAGAATTCCTAAGTTTGAGGAACTGTGCCCGCTCCGTTTGGCAGAGTTGATAGGCCCTGTAATGCTTCTGAATGACGCATGCTGACTTCTTCCGTTGCTGAAATTTGCGCCTCTCAATCATTCCACGATAGCATGCCTGTCAGAGGAAGTGAAAGGTATTTAAGTAAATTCGAAGATCTGCATTAATGTGCACAAATTTAAACTCAACAAAAAAGTCGCAATCAACAGAAAGCTAATCAGGCTAACCTGAATCGTGACTGCACTTCGTCTCATTTCTTGGAATCTTCTGGATGCAATAAGTCCACGCGCTCGCACTTGAAGGGCACGGATGCAGTCCAGTGTCCTAAGATAACGGTGTCTCTGTTCCAGTTTTGCTCTGTATGCCCTGAAGTACGTCTGTATTATAACAGCAGCGGCCTGTTGTTTTAGGTAACTTCTCCTGGCTGTTCGCATCCTGAAATTAGCTTGTACCTTTACAGCACATGAGCGCAACTTCACGTAGCGACGGCGGTGCAAATGCATGCGCAACACAGACTGAATCTTGATAGCCGCTAGCCTTTGTTTTTCGAGTCTTCTTGCGATCGCTTGCCGTAATGCATGCTGCAAAGTCAGTGTGGATTTCTGAATTCTTTGGAAGTACGTTCGCTCTTTCTGGACCAATCTGCATGATCTGTACCACTGCTGTATTAAGACTGCGGCCTTTTGCATCCTGGATTGCTGCATTCGGCAATAATGTGCCCTGTAAGCATACTGAATAGTAACTGCTGCAGCTTTTGTCTTCGTAAAACGCCGCCTTTGGATGGACATCCTTACGTAGGACTGGATCGTCCTTGCGGCTTTGATACGTTTTACAAGTTCTCTTCCCTTTTTGCCTCTGAACCACTTTTGCAAGCACAAGGTGGCATCCTTTAAATGCAGGTATTTCTGCCTTTGTTGATTCCCAAGCACCCAAGCTCTAAATCTCTCCTGGATAACTTCTGCAGCCCACTTCTGCCTTCTGAACATCGACCTTTGCTTATGCATTTTTACTGCTGCCTGAATGACAGTGGCAGCGTTGTGCATTTTGGCCATATTCTGTCGAACAGAATGTCCTCGATAAGCTGCCTGGAGACGTATGGCACACGTTTTCAATGCTAAATATTTCTCCCGGACTGCCTTAGTTTCAACATAGGACCTGTAATGTCTCTGAATGAGAATACTAGACAACCTCATGGCCTGGTACTTCGTTTCCTCCCCATGTCTTCTGAAAGCCGCCTGAATAATTGTAGCTGCTTGATGTCGAAGAATCATTTCCCTCCGGACACTGTGACCTCTGTAGTAGGCTTGAATGGTAATTACAGCACGACGCAATCTCAGGAATTGCTCCCTTTGCCGCCGAGCTGCAAGCGCAGACCGGAATCTTTGCTGAATCGCAATAGCGGCATATTTCATACACAAATATCGTGTCCGAGCACAATGAGCTCTGTAAGCACTCTGTAAAATGGTACAAGCCTGGTGCTGTTGAGTCAGTGCTTGTCTGGCCTTCATACCACGGAACGCGGCCTGTAAAATAATAGCAGCCCTCTTTTTCCTGAAGGACTCTATGGCTTGCTTTCTCAATTTCTTAGCTCTGAAGAGTCTCTGAACTGTTCTCGATGCCCAAAGTAGCTTCTGGTAGTATTTTTGGTTCAAACGCTTTCGGACATGGGACTGAATAGTTATCGCAGCTTTGTGTTTTATTTGCATCTGCTGCCGGACCTTCATTCCTCTATATCCTGCCTGAATTGCAAGCACAGCATTATACTTCTCAAGGTAAACTTTCTGCTGCTGCCTTGAAGCCAAAATGGCTCGATATTTTCGTTGACAAAGCAAGACTGCCGCTTTCATGGACAAGAAACGCTTCCTTTCTTTGTAAACCTGGTACTTTCTTTGAATCAGGATGGCTGCAATTTGAATAGCTTGGAAACGCACCCTTACTCTGTACATTCTGTACCATGCCTGTACCACTGTGGCTGCTCGCTGTCTCTTGCAGATCTCTTTTCTCACCCTCATTCCCCTGTATGCAGCCTGAAAAGAAATGGCTGCTTTTCGCATAGCACAATACCACTCGCGCTGCCTCTTTGCGAG